>JAMKCH010081139.1:0-129206 GCA_023653785.1 Ophioderma brevispina | reverse complement strand
TGAATAATACGAAAATATCAATGATTGTGCCATCCCACACTTCGGCCTGCGGCCTTGTGTGGTATGGCACCAACCATTGAATCTTGTCATATTGCATGAACAAACAGGGATAACTAATAGTATCTGATGGTCATCCACTCATGGGGAGGGAATTGGGTTACATTGGAGTAGTAAATGCAGACAGAATTGTCTTCTTTATAGTAAGCTACGCAAAGATTTGACCAAAAATAATCTGGTTTCACAACCGCTATTTTTTTAGCCGAACTAGATATACATTTTGTGCGCCGCTTGTGAGGCAGGAAGACACATAGGGATCACTTTGTCCCCTGTAGTCTGTTGTGGTTGTTGTTCTATGTTGTTGTTGTATGTTAATGTATGTTGTGGCGAAAGAACGGTATATCTCAGAGGAATATTAACCAATGACATTACAGTATTTAAGTCACTGAATGTTGTTGTTGTGAAAAAGGGTTAACATTGCTTGTAATATATCCGCCTTACTTGATGGATTTAACCAAATCAGTCCGTAGATGCAAACATGCGGATCCCGAATTTGCTGAGGAGGTCAAAGGTCACATCCAAGTCAAAGGTCATGTGAGTCAAAGTTGTAAGATGAAAAAAGTGACCTACATTGAAAAAGTTTAAGTTAATTAGAACCAACTTGAATCATAGGTGCAGCATTGGGTCCCTCATTGGTTTGATGAGGTCAAAGGTCACATGCCAAGGTCAAGGTCAACATGCCAAGGTAAAAGTCAAATGAGATCTATCATTACAAACTGCGGACGGGCGACGGCACATGCGGTCCGAGGACCGATGTAGTTTTTCAAAACATTTGCAGTCAGAGGGTAATCCCATCTAGATCATTGTACCTTCATATTAGGATACAAATGGTGTGCATCCCTCATGGGGGGGGGGGCTGGAGGGTGGGGGATATAGGGAGGGTAATCCCATCTATAGCAGTACCTTCAGATGAGATTCATATTACAATTACTGTTACAACTTTGGTAATGCAGAGAGAGATACTAATCTAAAAAAAACATCAGATGCATAAAAAAAGATTGGATGATTGATCCAGTGCCATACACCGTACAGTAATATATTCATTTTATCTTAAAATCAGCATATTTTCAAGTCTAAATAATGAAATTATAAGAGTGAAAGTTTCCGGTGTTCATTTGGAAAGGTCTATTATATAAGATGCGGGTGATTGGTGGGTGATACGGGGGGGGGTGGGCCAGGCACTGCGGGCCCACATCAAAATAATACCTGTGTGAAAGAAAATTTTTAGGTAGCAGAAAAAGGGGTATACAGGGATTATCCTTGATATCTTAGAGGTACTTATTAAATTTCAACTGCGATTGATATACTCATTACTTAATTGGCACAATGGAGTGATTTTGCAAGCCATTTCGTGCAATTAATCCTGGTCTTGAAGATGGATTTTGTGTCAAGTCCTCTGCTGAAGATTTTTATTGATTTAGTGAGAATTTTAGGACAGGATTCTGGTCAAAAACCAAACCTTTGTGTGAAAGAATGAAAATGTTGTTTTTTTCTGAAAAAGTGGCAAATTTGTTAAATTAAAAATTGGATGCATGTATTTAATATGTGGTGGCTGTGGACGTGGTGAGCATTAACTGATGGTTTCCACAAATGGCTGAGAATGAAGAATTTTCTTGACCAAGAAATCGAACCAGGGCCTTGTTACACTTGTTGTTTTGTGATGGTTAATATTTTTGTGTTCAATGACTAGGTAAGTAGTACTGAGGTGGAAGGGGAGAGAAAGGAGCAGACATTGAAAAAAAAACAGCATAGCACAATAGCAGGGGCAAACAATGCAAGGTTGTGGAGATAGCAGGTGGGGGTTAACGGGTTTAAAAATGTCAAAATTGGGGTTAAGATGATAACAAATATGAAGACATTTCAATAGACGTAAAGTGGGTTTGATTGGCTTTAGGCCCCTGATTTATGAAAAAAACATAATTTTTCTCATTGTTGTCTTGAAATTTCATCCTTCGGCATATTTCTTTTGATGATAAGAGCAAAAACAGTCATTTTATGCGTAACCATTAAATAATAGGTCAATTCGGTATTGTTTGGTTTCTTATGAAATCAGAACAGGCACCTTTAAGACCAATAGAATGTGTGTTACTGATTTGTTAACTGGGACTGCATGCAATATGTGGGAGAGGTTCTTGATGTGGTTAGCATTAACTATTAGCATTAACTAATCTTTCCCTTGAGATGGCCAAAAAAGGAAATATCAATTATCTTTACTGGGAATTGAACCAGGCCTCGCATGTCAGTCACTCTAACCATCTAAGTTACTGAGACGTGATGTCTTGATAGCTTAGACAGTCTCGATAGCTTGGATGTTTCTATAGCTTAGATGGTTAGAGTACCTGACATGCAAGTGGGAGCTCTGGGTTCAATTCCCGGTCAAAATAATGAATTTTCCTTTTCTCGGCCACCTCGAAGAAAAGATTATAATTATTGTTCTATCGGTGTGGGAATTGTTGCAGGTATTGGGGAAGAATAGAAAATATTTAACATTCAGCATTTGCCAGGCATTCTCAATAATTCTTTAGGGAACACCTTTAGCCCCATTTCGTGAAGTGGCACATGAGACAGCCAAGGGTGGAACCATACCTTTCCTAGACTCACTGTTACACATGTACAGGTGTGATCGTGTCAAAGCAATGAGTGGAAAGAATGAAGGTTAGGCAAAAAAAAACAACATATGAGCAGCTTTGTGGATTTTTTTCATTTACTGTGTGCATGTAAAATTACCTATTTTTTTATTTGAATTTAAAAATAACCTAAGTGAAGGAAGCATATATTAAGGGTCATTTGCAAACAATTGTTCGATCAATTACCCCTGACCCTAGACTTTGGCATGTTTCGAACTCATGCTTATTAGAGATTATGGTCATGATTATTCGTAATATCAAAATTTTATTACAATTTTTGTGTGTAAAAATGAATGTGTCAATGACATTCCATATAGGGGGTTAAATTCCAACCATTTTTGTTTGTTTTCTCATAATAGCACCAGTTGACATTCCACAGCGCGGTCAGACCTCCATTACACTAGAAGAAGGCAGTCAAGCCATCCTGGAATGCCTCGCCAACAGGCAACCCTAAACCCATTGTTACCTGGACAACAGCAGACGGAAACTGTGCTCCAAAGGTCTCACCCGCGCATATGAATCATAACAGAGATGATTCTTGGATGATTATCGATACTGTAGAACTTGGTGATGCAGGAACATATGTATGTACAGGAAGAAATCTGTTTGGAACTGTCCAGAAAAAGGAAATAACACTTATAGTAGAATGTAGGTAGTTCCACAAGTGAAGCGCTCCCAGTGTTGCGAACAAAAAAATTTTGGTAGGCGCGCCCTGATGGTAAAGAGTATTACATTTTTACCTTAACTAGTGGTTTCTTTCTATGGGCCCAAAAATCATCCGAGAGCACTATTGGTGTTGCCCTACCGTAGCCCAATTGGCGGAGAACGCATGGAGTTTGGCAAAACTTAGTGCGCTCCCTGTTTCCAGATGGTCCAGAATTTTTTGTTAATTTCCTTGACTGGGATTTCAACCCAAGTTCAATACTGGCCCTCTCTTCAATACACTGAGCATAGGGTCTATTCATACGTTGTTGCACTGTACAGTGATTACCGATAGTCGATCACTTTCTGTCATAATCAATGTAAGTACTTTTGTATATATGTCAGTTTTTATCAATATTTCTGGTTGTATTGTGTTAGGGTATTTTTTAATCTATTGCTTTATTTTGCCATGTTTAATTGTATCTTTCATTCCTGGTATAACACCAATAAAAACAAACAAACAATGCACCGCTGCAATCCTTAAAATGAAGTTAGCTTACTACGGTAACTTTAATTCATAATTTTGGCATAGCAGTTTTGGGCATTAACTCACCACAATACAATGCAGTGATATGGACATGAACCTATACACGGATCAGTATTGCCTCTTGGAGTTGGGCAGCTAAAAATTGTGTAATAAATCATATTCTACATATTCTAAAGGTATAATTGGCAAAATGCAGATTTTAATTGACTGACTGTACTTGTTTCAACATATGCCACTTTTCATTTGTTATTCTTTTCTAAATCTGGTTTCCTGTTTGGTGACACCTATTTTTGAGAACGAGAGAGACACACACACACACAGAGCTAAAGAGAAATAGAGCATCAGCCCAGGTGGTTTTGGTTAGACGAACGAGGATACCATATCTGACACGGGAAAATCAGAGAAAAAAATAAAAATTTGAATATGAAAGTCTGCGGGGGACCCGTTGTGGGGTAGCCCCAGGAGAGGGGTAAAGTTACATGGGGGTCAAAATGTTTGAACTGCTTAATCCAATATAATATAGCTCAAATTATTCCTTAGGTAAGCAGGAGTAAAAAAGGCAATTGGATCACACGCGTGTGGTGGTGCTATTATCCAAATATTTGGGAAAATAGGCTAAAGGGTATTTGTGATTCAGAAAGTGCACCCGTTGCAATACCCAGATTTGTTTTGTAAAAATATTTTTTTTAAAAGTTTAGTGATACTGAATCCAAATATGAAATTGCCGTTTTGCACCTTCGGCATCTCCTTGTTGTTATAATGGAAGGGGTAAAAATTCCCTGTAGGACTCTATGGGACGGGGACATGATACCCCTCCCTATGAAAGGGCACCCAACCCTAGAAAAAAAAACGCATATTTGAATCGATCATTAATATGTTTTTTAATATTTTTTAAAAACCGAAATCTTGGTATTACAATGTTGACTTTCTTGAATAACCAAATGCCCTTTAGCCTATTTGCCCCCAAATATCTTGGAAAGGAAGCCCCACACACATGTGACCCATTGACGTGTTTACTCCTGGTAACCTAAGGAATAATTGGAGATTGTTATTTCATTTAGATTTTAGAGCAGTTCAAATATTTTGTGACCCCCTTTTTATTGTAACTACCCCTCTCATGTTGACTACCATAGCAACAAAACGGTGTCTCCGGCAAGACTTTCATATTTTCAAAAGTATATTTTTCTCTGAATTTTCGTATAGCTATTTTGTATCTCGTTTTTAAAAAAAACCTTCTGGGCTGACGTGTTAAAAGCTTTTCCCGATTGAGAGAAAACTTTATTAAGAGGCGTCTCTGATATATAATACAACCGCCAAGGAACTCGTCTATATTTTTCTCCCTAAACCACTGCTTTTCTTCTCTGTAAGACTTTGAATTGATGTGATGTTTTTACCATGTTTTTCACCAGAGTTAATAAAAACATTAAACTCCTGGTTGAGATGTTCCCAATAAACTTAAACAAAATGTAGGCAATAGCTACAGTGTAACCATGGATTTTGTGAGATAATACTCACAGTGAATAACAACTAGGTAAAGAAGTCCACATTTTGAACAGTTTTTATTTTATATCATGAGCTGCTGTAATCGGATTTCACACCACCACACAACACCCAGAACTAAGGGGGACACCATGTGCTCAATGTTTTTTTTTGGTAGTACAAAGGTTCACCCACCAACCAAAAATAAGGTGGTTGTCAACGGTGGACCTATCAACAAATGTCGTTTATTTCACATCGGGTCTCAATTAGGCACAATGGCGACCTCAACTATTGCCCAATTACTAAGCAGAGCGATGCGGGCACATATGAGTGACAGATGGCCAAATGGACAGAGTTCGCTTAAGTACTAGGGCCTACAGTTAAGTTTCAAAAAACATTTTTTGACAGGTAAATTAGGTTGAAAGATTTCTAGAAGCTACCAATTTCCATAGTTTTGCAATACCGAATAATTGATTTGATTATGGTAGGTATTGTATTTTGTATATGTGTTGTGAAAAAGTGATATCACTTTCCGGTTACAATTTGGACTAGATTCGTGTTAGTACAGTGACAACGGGGATCTTACTTGTTCTTGAGAAGAGTTTATGTTGAGGTTCAAAGGTTATTAATGGGGCAGGGGGTGTAGCATGTGGAATGTTGTTTCGGGTGGAGTTCTGTGTAAATTGTTAGGGCCAGTGATGGATCAAGTTTATAATTGGTTTATACTTATATATTGAAAACAAGTGGGTTTTTACAGATGAGGAGGTTATTTTACATGGTCATTTAGGGTGTCTAATTGGGGAAATTTCTATCAAATATCCTGTTTGTGATAAGTCACATAGTGGTTTAATGGACCGAACCATTCCTATTTTATTGAAATAGCTACTTTGTCCTAGTTTCTTATTGCAAACCAAAGATGTTTGCAAGGAAATAATCCACAATATTGATCCTGCATACTTGTAGAACAACGATTCTATTATTGTCTTAATAGGTTTCTGCTGGTGATTTTTTGGTAATACCACTTACCTGGCAGAAAAATGTAACCCCAATTGTAGACATAATATGTTATGTACATTACATCACTGTCTAGTTTATTTTCAAGTTGGATCTGGGGAGACCAGTTTGAGACTGGTGGTTAGGCATTTCGGAGTGTAGTTTGTCAGAGACACCTGCGGTTATGCAATGTGAACTTTGTAATGAAAGACGTTATTTGTTAGGGCTCTGTTTCAATTAATCATCAAAACCCAAAGCTAGGATGTAACCCTTTGGTAAATTTTTGCCTCTTGTTCCTATTCTAGGTGACCCGGTGGTTTTAGCACATCGAATGTAGGATATGCCCTGAGTTTAGCTAAACTGTCTTCTCATTGTTTGCCGTCGGTTTACTGTATAGAGGAACCCTATGACATAAATTCTGCCTGTTGAAAATTTATTCGAACATGTACAGACAACGGCTTCCTTTAACTCACATAACAACCGCAAACAGTCCATATTCAGCTGAAACTGGAACTGAATTCCATTTCTATTTAAAAACAACAAAAAACCAGTTTTTATCACTAGGGCTTTTTTTCCGGTCTATGTGCCTAATATAGTAGTAATCTACACAAAGGGGTTGTGATATCTCCATATGTCTTTGTTTTTACACATTTTAAGGATTGAATTAGTTTTGAATCTCAAGTAATTCGCAAACGTCTGAGCTGGGTTATTTGGATTGTATGCCTGTCTGTTAAGAAAACATCTGATCTAATTTTGCCTCGTTTTGTAAAACTTACACAATTTCAAAAAAGGAGTTTATATCTTTTTAGTTTTAGGTGTTATATAAAGTAAGTCAAACCAATTCATAATGAAAAAAATAAGTCTGATTTTAAATTTGACCAAAAGTTTTTTTTTTTTTTAAAACTTGCAAAATTAATCTTAACAAGACTTTAACAGCTGTAATCAAATTGATTTTGATTATTTCTTTTCATTCTTTTTAGCCCAAATTGTTTTGAACAGTATTTTATCAGTTATTAGAAAATTTGCGGTGTTTTGAAAAATCTGAGCAAAAAATCCCTAAGGTAAGTATGTTTTTATTTTTTTTGCTATATCTAATATGCTGCAAACTTTTGACTAGTGGTCTTAAGGTGTCACCATTTGAGCGTGATGGATCATTTTCTTTTCAGTTTTAGTGCACGGCCCACATGTATTTTTAAGGTTGTGTATTTTTTTATAAACCTATAACCCTTCTGCTATATTTTTGGGCAGTCTAATTGATTAAATTTGTTTTGTGTTAACAAAACATCCTTTTCCAGAACTAACAAGGAAGTAGCGATGTTGCTGGGTTTTGCCCATTGTTTCTCTATGTTTGATGAGAGGTCCATTTCTGGTTTGACCAGAGGTCCACTAGATTGACCAGAGAGATTTGCTGGTTGACCGAGTCTACTAGTTAACTTGTCTTGGTCAACTGCTTTGACCAGGACGCACTAGTTTGACCACAGAGGTCCACTGGTTTGATCAGAGGTCCACTAGTTTGACCAGATTTTTTGGTCCCCCTATTGTTGACCAGGCTCGACTTAAACAGGTCTGCCGATTCTTCGTAAGAATTTTCACTTTCGTTCAACATGCTCTGCTTGGAGCTTAAGCAGTTGTGAATATTGCAGAGCTTCAAAATGATAAGGACATAAATAACCCCACCAGCATGCGCGGCGCCCAACCCAGCATGCTATGACACCTGACGTCATGTGGGCAGCGAGCCAGCGTTTATGCAGCTACAGAAGTTGCCAATCATTATATGCGCAGGACCCTACAAATGAATTTCGTCAGTAACTCCGTTACAGTCCACCCCTTCAATTGTGTTATCCGTGGTACATCAATGACCTGACAGAAGTCTGAAAGATGTGTACTTTCTAATGTTCATAATTCTTCTTTGAAATATCAGATGCTCCAATGGGACACTCTTTAGTCTTCCCATAGTGTCACAACTCTTTGCCAATGCTTGTCTGTCCATGTATCCGATCATTATCGTATGGGCCCGGTTCTGAGTTCATAGTTCAGAGACTTTGTACCACTATTTGACCAGAGATCACCACGGTTGGTTTCAGATGTTTCATTATTGACCTGCGATTCCATGGTTTTTTTGACAAGAGGTCCACTCATCCATATTTCCGGCAGAGGTCACTATATTGACTTCTAGCAATCCTATTGTGTTCTCATCAGAAAGTTGCTGGTTGATTTCCCCAGTGATTTCTCCCCACCAGTTTGACCAAACAAAAGTCCATTGGTTGTGTGTATAATGTTGTATTACAGTTATGTGGAACTTTCATTCCCCAGTCTCAACTATACAAGCCACAGACCGGATATGCAGTCAGCCTGAATAATATGCAAAAGGCAATGCATTGTTTTACTGAAGGATATTGTATTTTTTATTCTATTGTGGAGTTAAGATGCTATAACTTGGGATTTTTTTCATTATTTATAATTTTATTTTGATTGCAGATAGGTTACAATGTAACCCACGACGATGCCCATATTGGTGTCTTTGGATTACAGGGTGTGGTGCTATTTTGGATACATCAAAAGTAGCTGGAATTAGCTAGTAGACAAATGGTAAGTTCATGGCCAATAGAACCTGTTTTCTAAACATACCAAAGCTTGTTAGTGAGATGCTATCTAAATACGTATTTTGTGCTATACATCAAATAGAAAACCGTTAAGATTACTGTATCCAATTTCCAAACTGTGTTTTATTAGTCATTTTCTTACATATTAGCAGCTCTCCCTTTCATGTAATTTTCTGTATCAGTGAATCATATATAACATGTAGGTTATGCTGCTGTACCAATTTGTATGGATATTTACCCGTTAGTATTCCCATTATTCAGTTTTAATCAGGTATCAAATTAGGATAGTTGTATTTCGCCTACAGATACACGCAAGTGCTTTCAGTAGAGAGAGAAAAAGATAGTCAACTTGACCATTAAGGCCTATTGTTTGCAAATGGACTCACATGTTGTGATCATGAAATTGTATATGTCATCAAGCGGTTTTTTTTTCTATTTTAGCTTAATGCCCACCTGTTGTTTGTAGTGGACTTTAATTCACATCAGGATATTTATGACATAGTATATCTGGATATCAAGTTTTTAAAACTAGGATGTTCTGGATAACTGAACTGGACCTACTACTATTCTGTCAATAAAATCCTGTGTTACAAAATGAAGCTAACCTAACAGATATGTTAAGAGATCAGGTGCTATTTTTGTTTAAAAACATTGGGATGATGTGGTCTATAAGTTAAAGATAGGCAATCACATAAAGTACGGTATAGGCCTATTTAACCATAGGTTGGGGAATTTTGATCAGGAATTGTTTGATCTAAGGAGGGCGTGGGAATAATAAGGACACAATTTCTATACAACCACCATCTTAGTTGTAACGACACGCACAACAACGCTACACCCAACTGATCTCACGCTATTTCAGGGACTGTTGGGCCAAACTTAACATTGTTTTACCCCAAAGCTTTGAATCAGGGGGATTAATTTCAGATTCCTGTTGCGTAGTGACCTAGAACATGCTTTTTATATTTACGTCAAATCAAGTTTTATGTCAATCATCAGTTATTATTTTGTTGTCATTTTTTAGTCTGTCCGAAAAACAGTACTTTTTATGGTATTGTTATGCGTCCTGTTGCCCTAGTCATACTGAATATGTCAGTAACAGAGGGTGTCATCAATCCCATAAGCATGTTGTTAATTCTCTTTGATGAAGTATGTCAGCCAAATGTTTGTGTTCTTGTATCGCATACAATTTTACATAGGGGTTTTGACATGATTCTTGAACAGGTCTTGAGATCCTTAATAATACTTAACCCCCGGGCACTACAATCTCTGGTTGGTTTTATTTTTTCCCTTTTTTACCATACTAGCATAATTTCATCAGTAAGACTTTCGAGTACCAATCAAAATAGTGCTTCGATAGCTCTGTGTAACTACTATTCTTATTGCACTGACAGTTTCATCTTGATTTGCTCATCACCTGATATTACTTTTCTCAACGTGACCAATTTAAAAATTATGCTAGTGCCAATAGAAGGCAATTGAGGCCTGGGGGGGTTACCACACTCTCTTTAATCCCTGATAGTACTGTAAGTATGGTGCATTGTAATGCATTGAGGGATTGTGGTTTAACTATTCTTTCTGGATCCAGAATTTAGCAGCTTTTGATGTTTTCAGAAAGTTGAAATTATAAATTAAACTTTCTGAGAACTTGATTTTAATTCTGTACATTTTATATTGTTAATTTGGTAGTTAAACTTTCATACATGATAAGGAACATTCTATGGTAATGAATTCCTAGTGTCATATGTCTTGTGGCATTGTTAGTCGACCCAGTTAGTTTTTTATTATTACACTTCAGCCAACCGTAGTATAATTGGAATAGATTCTTTGAATCATCTATGGTCCCTTTTTGTGCTATGTACCGATCTGAAATAAGCCAAGAACTGCTTCTGATCAGTTTTATTGCACCAGATTCAGTGATTACAAGTGTGTATGGCTGACTGGGGTGGCTGTTACAGGCATGTTTTATGCCATCAGCTAGTTCTTGGCGTCTTCTACTTGATGGGCCGTGTTATTCTCAGGGTTCTGTAAGTGGTTATTTTTGCAATCACCTTTCCTAATGGTTTTGTTTTTATAATGGAAAAGATGATGTGGTTATCATATATGTGTGAAAATGCACTTCCATTCGTGACATATTTCTCCCATACTATGTAATTACCAATTTTACTGCTCATCATTTGTTTGTCACAATAAAAGTATTGGTTATAAAAACATTCGGCACTCCGCCCCGAATCATACAGTTGAGACCATGGATTTGAATGGGAACGCATTCTTGAAGAAGTACAAAAATTGCTCCAAATCTATACGGTATTCTATATAAAAGTTTACGTATTCACTTAAAAAACAAAAAGAGTTCTTAATAACCGTTCGAACCTTCCCTGGTTCCCAGGGATGCCAACTTTTATTTTTAACCAAAAGGAGGTATTATGATAAGAGGTAAACTTTTAGGTAAAGAAGTGACATTGGGTGGAAGTCCGGTTTGGGATAGAACAATTTTGTGTGTTTTGTGATAATGGTGAATTTTTATTTTTTGGGAACAATGGGCATTTTTGGGGATGTTTCTTTTATCAGTAAAAAATAGAGTTGGTATATGAGTGAAGGAGTGGTTTAGTGAGGAACAAGTTAATATGTCCCTTTTTTTTTGATAATTAGAGTAGATGTGGCCCTTTCTTTGTGGAACACCTTGTTTTTGGTGAAGGAATGGTTTTTTATTCTACATAGGTATATCTGTCAGTGCCCCAATAAAATGTTTATTTGACACAAAACTGAAAATATCATTCTCAAAAATATTTATGACAGTCTGTAATTTGTGCTTTAAGTGAAACATGTTTCTTTGTTTGTGTAGAGAAAGTTTAAACAAGTATTTTTCTCTATCAGCATTCATTTGTGTATTTAAAAATTTGGAAAGTTAAAAAAGTCTATAGAATTAATTTTTTGTCAATTGGTTGATCTTCCCTTAGTAATTTTTCACGAGGGCACTGTTAAGAGCCTCGTAGGGGGACCAGTTCTTATCATGTTTAAATAGTAACCCTTATAGTCATTACATTATTTGTAATCTCATCTTTTAGATTGTTGGTTAAGATTTGTGGACTTTTTTCGTCCATCATTTTTTTTGTGATTGATATTTTTGTAATCCAAGCTAATCGACATGTTGGTATTTTAACCTCAATCTCTGTGTTACTGTTGAGTATTGGGACATGTGTGTTAAAATACTTTTGTACAGTGTAATCTCATTCAATTAATTGAATGTGCGGCATTTGACATTACTGCAATTCATGTTTCTTATTCATAAGTTGTAAGGGATTTATGGAATGAGCCTTTGTAACCATTGTGATATATGATATAGTTTTGAGGTATCGTTGTGCAGTACAGTATAAGAATGGTTACTTTATTTTCTTACCTTATTCAAAAGAAATATACTTAATTCACGAAATGTCCCTGTAAGTAATAAAAATTTTTCCCTTTCATTGCACCCAGTAATGTATGATTGTAAAATGGATTTTAGCTAAATTTATAACTATAAAATAATATGGGTTAAAAATCAACACCTGATTTTAATTAATTCAAATCATTGTAATTAAACCACTGTTATTAAGCAAGTTCAATACACTAAATGTAATGCAAACCCCATTGAAATGTAGTCAATCATTGATTGAAACTTTTTTTTTGTATTTTTAGTCAATCCATTGAAATGTAATTCGCCCATTAAAGGTTTTGCGTGTTCCGATTTTTTCGTCTGTTTTGGGGACACCCCCTCTTATGTGTACAGGAAAGTGTATGCGATTTTGTAATCAGATGATTAAGGCCGTATTTTCTCATTGTCGTCCCCTGAAATTTGGCGCCCATCCATTCATTCCCAAATTGAAACAAAAAAAAATGCCGTTTTAGGGGTTAACCATTCAATATTAGCATCAGTATTCACATATAGGGTAGTTTTGCAACATGCAGTATTGCATTATTTACCATTCAAAAACTGCAAGTTGTTCCCACCCTTTTTTTGCGTGACTTGGTGGGGTGTATTGCAGTGTTACTCAGGCTCTCCATGAAGTCTGGAAGAACTAATTTAAATAACATAATTGGAACAACGCAAACCTTAATTCTAGGTTAAATTCAACCCAATTAGTATGTTATTCCGGTTTTTCTTTAAAATGCACTGAATCCCATTGGAAGAACTAATAGACAATGTAAGGAGGAGGAGTTACATTTATTAAGGTTGCTGGCCCGGTCTTCACTGGTTTGAGTGTACAAAGTTTAAATCTGTTTTGCTTATGGGCTTGTCCATTTTGGTAATGGATGGACTATAAGCCAGTAGCGGTACTCTAGGTATCTATTGATATTTGACCAAAACCAAATAAAGAAACAAAAAGAGTCAATCAATGCTGTTAACAAAACATGGATGTTTTTTTGTGAACTGAATTTGGGCAACCGCCAATCGGGTTTTTTTTCTGTGAAGGTTGAGAGAGTGAATGTGTGTGTATGTGTGTTCTTGTGCATGCATCATTTGTCGTTATCCGTGAATGTGTGTGCATGCATGCGCGCATACAGCACCAATGGAGAACAACATTTATTGTGCATGCAGGTGTGCGTGCAGTGGAGGACTATATGCCTAGTGTTGGTGGTGTTCGCTTCAAAAGTGATTTTGAGTTTTGACAATACTTATTGCCTGATTCTCTCCAGACAAAAATTCAATCTGTGCAGATGTGCCATTGAATGTTTGGACATTTAAAACTTTACTGTGCTCTAAGTGATCCCCGAGATGTATTCTGATACAAAAAATGGGCAGGTATTATAAAATGCTGCCTTTGGTACTAAAGGTGTTAAAGCTTAGCATGTGTAAGTTTTAGAAGGAATTAGTCTAACCAGTTTGGCAACCATAAATAAGCTGGTGTCCTTTCAGGCTGCTATGGCGAAGTGCCTTCCTCTAGCTTACACATGATTAATATTAAAAATAGGTGCGGAGGGACCTCTTATTCTTTGAATATAGAATGTTATATATCACCAAGGGTAATCATATTGTGTGTCATTGGGAAGACTACGAAAAAACTTTTTAAAAGAATTACAACATAGTTTGGGACACTTTTTTTTAAAAGAATTACATTTAAACAACTTTTTTTAGATGCAGTGGTGATGCCCCGAATTGCTGTCAAAGAATCTGCTTGTCCCATGTATGTATAAGGGTTTTTTTATTAGTTATTCCATGTTTTTTGGTGTCATGGTTTTCCTTGAAGGACCCCTAATTTTGTTATGCTTAGTATTATTTGAATTAAGACTTGGAAAAAACAAGGTTTTTTAAATTGAGATTTCCTCAATCAGTCCTATAGGAAAGTATGCACGAATTGCCTCTTGGCATGGCAAAAATTTCAGATTGTTATTTTTTGTTTGTTATTACAAGAGAAAACGTTTTTTTCAAGCTTATTGTTATGTCTTGGAAATATGCAAAAATCCGGGTTTAAAAAAAAAATTGGGGGTGCTTTCGGGAAATTCCTGTGTCTCTTTAATGAGGTGAAATGATCCCCACGCTGTCATTACTTTTTAACGGCACCAGTGTTTGTTGTAGCGTCAGTCTGCTTTTTCTATTTTTTTTAACCGAAAAAAAAGTAAGGGGATTGACTGTTGGGTATTGGGGACGGTGTTTGTGTTTTACATTTAGGTCTTTTCTTTTTTTTTTTTTTTTACTTTTTTTCTTTTTTTGTTTGTTACATTTTCCACGCCATCACTTTTTTTTTTTTTGAAAGGAAAGGGTCAATATGGGAAGCTATATAAAATTACAAGGTACTTACAGTTGCCTAGCTACTCTATGGTTTGACTAATGGACAAAAGGTGTGGTATTCTTTTCTGTTCTTTGCTAAATTGCTAAGTTAATCCTTTTTTGTATTTCATTTTACGTTCATGTTTTTTCACAGTAAAATGTTTCCACTGAAGGTGAATTACTCCCCCTTTACCTTTTCAATCATAGGACAGCTTACTAATGTTGAATATGGCGTTAATACTCATGATTTTTTTTAAAAGGTAAAACGTTCAACCAATCAGCTTCAAAAAGGTGACCAATAGTGTGACCTAGTATGGCTTATTTATAAAGTGTTTTATAATAGCAGTAGTTCCTGCTCAAAAACCCACTTATTACTTGCCATTATTTTGTGCCAGTTTATAAAAGTAAGTGTTGGAGCATGGATGTGTCAGCTGAATTCTGAAAAATTACAATGCCTAATGAATAGAGATGAGGGTTGGGTGGTCCATACTTATGTACCCTGATGTTCATCCGTTGTATTTCAAACATTGTTTTTATGCCAACTTATATACATGTATATTATTTATATGGCCAGTATAAGGTGGACATTCAACAAATAGAACAACATTTAAAAATACTTATTCAAAATTCTCTTTAAGAATTTGTATGATTATTTGTCAATATTGAATCAAAAAGGGTGGACAATTATGCGAGGACTTACGATCACCTGTTCACTTAAACAGGAATTCCCTCTTGTATTTTGTCAGCCAGCAGTAATCTTCAGAAAATAAATTTTGTAAGTAACCTAAAGGAAGCGCAAAGGGCATTGTGATACTTTAATTTTGTAAGCAATAAAGCGGTAGTTCTTCCTTAAAATAATTTACTAAGATTTGACACCACATAGTGAAGCCTGAATATTACCGTTCGGGACCTGCAGTCCTGGGTCTGGCCAAATGGTTATGCTGTTGAATGTCCCTTAAGAGATGATTGTATTACTGTTACAGGTATTTCCAGAAATCTTTGTGCTGCGAAGGCATTAAAATACTTGTTGCATATAATAAACTAAGACATTTTTTTTTTTAACTAAGACATATAGGTATGGATTTTTACGTTTGGAAGATTTATTGAACAAACAAGTACAAAAGAAAAACCGCAGACCTGCCTCTAACGTAATCGTCCCCATAGAAAACCATGCTTTGATTTTCTGTCATGCACGACAGAAAATACTAAATCATCATCTTATTACATAAAGACGGCGTGTTCGGCTTATTCACTTCAGGTGTGATCTAATACATTGGTAAGCATTCCACATATGAAAAAACGGATAAAATGTAAGGGATGGCTTCATAACTTAGCCGCTGGTTCGGGCCGCTGGTTGAATGACGGGTCATTGCGGCCGAATCGTGTTTCACTGTTAACACCAATAGCAACCAGCGGAACCCACACGCGGCAAGCACCCGGCGGTTCGGTTTTAAAGCTGCTTCTAAATGAGCAAATCACAGTCTAAATAATCATTGTTTTTAAAGGAAGCAGATATTGGCTTGACAAGGGAAAGGGTCAGCTGAATAGCTTTTTGGGGAGGGGGACACGACAGTCGGCTGGATAGCCATTGTTAGTATCTATTTCACCTGACAAGTGTTAGGGTTTGGGTTGCTAGCCAAGCAACGGGAGATGGCTATTATTAGGCCGACTGTCAGGTGAGTATCATTGGCTTTCTCGGAAACATGCTGATGAACAATTCATGGTTGCTTTCAATCTTTCAGTAGGGTCATTCCATGCCAATTCAACAAATCGAGTACACCATCACCTCATGGATTTCTTTTTTTTGGGTGTATTGAAAGATATTCATGAGAAACTGAAATCCTGAAAAATTTGAGCTCTGTACCTCTTTTCGTTCTCACGCTACATCAATTTTAAATTTGAGGGGGGTCACCTCGAAAACATGTACCGGTGTGAAATTCAATATTCAGTGGGCCATAAGTAAAACAAAATGTCTGACAAACGTTTTGTTTGCCTTAGTTTTCAACAGTTGATATTAAAAAATCATTGTAAACTTACATGACCGACGGTAAAATATCGTAATTCCACAGGCTTTACTTTGAACGTGGAATAGACATTGTTACATAATATTTTCACCATAAAATTATACACTGGACCACGGCACTGGACAAACACACAATTATACCTGTAGTAAGCGATGGCAGAATAACCAAAAACTAAATAGTAATTTACCGTAATTTTACGGATTTTAACACATTCTAAAATCATAATTGGATCACATTTTGTATTGTTGTACGTTTCTCCAGTGTTAGTTCCAAAACAACACACAATTATACCTTGTAGTAAGCGATGGCAGAATAACAAAACTAAAATATGATTTACCGTAATTTTACGGATTTTTAAACACATTCTAAAATCATAATTTATAACATTTTGGTGTTTGTACGTTTCTCCAGTGTTCGTTCAAGTTTTAAAAATGTATACAAAAATGCCCATTTGACCGCAAAGAAAATATAAAAAATCTGCACAATTACAAGTATTTACTAAGAGTGCATGTAAATTATAAAGATTTCTAACACTATGCAGTTTCCAGATTGGGGAACGTTGACATTTCACAATTAGTCTAACTCTAATAGTAAATTGGCAACATAATCAATACTTTCAACAAGTGAAATGATTTATTTGAATTACATCGTTGTCCCTACTTAACCGAAAGAAAAAAAATCAGACACAAAATATCAATTACATAACAAAATTTCCCACTCGCGCGTGCACTCACCCCACCAAGCAATGACAATATAAATTAGTAGGCATCGAAGGAGATACTTTCTTATATATGAAATTAAAAAATGAAGATCCGGGATGGGTTAGAATCATTTGCACGTCGGTAAAGTCAATTTCAAATGCGTCATAATGATATTAAGTCGGCCAAGGGGGATTCCCTTAAGTTCCCCAGGCGGTGAGCAGCAGTAATAAGACCCATTCACTATTGATTCGCGCAGACTAGAGGTATTCCCGAATCGAAGGGGCACTAACTCGCAAGTAGGTCAAATAAACCGGCTGTTTTATGCATATTATAATCGCTTATAATCGCAAAATAACAGGTCAAATGACATCCCAGATCTAAGGGTAATTATAATTATCAGGTTGTTGAATGTCCTTGATCACAAAATGCTGACAATGGAAATTTCAGATGTTTGCTTGAATCAAAGGTTGCAGAGTGCCCTTGTTAAGGTGGCTGTTAAGTCAGGAATTCAAAGGAACTGTTTTTTGCCATATCTTCTTAATTGTTGTTCCAACATATATAAAAGTATACATATTTGAGAAGGAAATGACTCAAGGAATCCAAATATGATATTTTCCCCCAAAATAGGTATTTTTTTAGAAAATCATAAAAAATGGTGATTTTCACTCATTTTTTTTTGGTTCCCTATAAAAACATATAGAACTGTTATAAATATGTGCCTTGTTCGTTTTTGTATTCCAGATTCATAGTTCTAGGGTCGGTAGGTTTTCCCCTTTTTCAAATTCTGCACTATTTATCAAATTATTTGCAAAAAAGACCCAAAATCCGCGTGTTTCATTTTGGAAACAACGCCAATAGTGTTCAAGGTTGACATAAATCACGATTTTAACCAAAAATGAAAAACTAAAAAAAATACGACCTAGATTTTGATTATGCTCTATACGATGATTTCATTTCTTACCTGTTCCTGATATGGATGCGATTTAACTGGGAACCGAAAACACGGATTATCGCCGAAAGAGAACACAGAGAAAATCGCCATTTGGTCCAAATAGTTTGCCCCGTTTAGCTACAAAATATAGCCTGATTCCAAAACACAAGCGTTCATCATTATTATTCTACACGTGCTCTGCTACCAGGTCAAATTACTTCATTTGGATATTATGATTCAAAATCAAAAATTTATGGAGGCTCAATTCGTGAAATTAAAATCCCATTCTTTTTGAAAAAACATCTCAAGTGGGACAACCATTTACAAATGCATACAAGTTACCATGGGTAGACGCATAACGAATGATGCATAAGGCCGTTTCTGATGCGCTCCAATACATCGCTCGCGCCGAATAGACACAGACGCGTATTGCGTACTACGCGAAATTACACGACCTTTGGACAGTTAAGGCGCATGTGTTGTTTTGGTCAAAAAAATGAGTAAACATAGTAAAAGTAAAAATGAAGCAAAATATGAGGAAAACAATAATTATATATATAGATTTGTTGAATATATGGAAAGAAAACATGTAATGCCCTTAAACATGAAAAAAATAAAAACTGGCCATTGACTAAGTTCCTGACTTTAACAGCCCCCTTAATTAACAAGCAAGTTATCTATTCCTCCATTCATTCTAAAGGAACGACCCGCGAGTGTATTAGTGGCATTTATTTTCTAGTCTGAATCTTCGAAAGGAACAAAGAAAATGGAAAAGTATTTGCAAAATGTATGCATTAAAAGCAGACATCATCGCGTAAATCCCATAGCTTGCAATACAGACAAACATAGAATTTTTAGAAATGAAGGGCTAAGTTTCTTTAAAGATTGTAGTACCAATTTAAATTCGGTAAATATCAATAATTGACGCAGTTTGAACAAACAGCTGACATCGGTCCTCAAAGTTCATTTAATAAGAATTTATAATCATAAATCACAGTTAAAATATATAATGCGGATGCCCTTACCGCATGTACTATAGTCATTTCTACTGATTTAATGATTTAAGTGATTTAGTTAACATCGTTCGTGGTATGAGGCAGCCAGCTAAAGTGTAAACGGTGGAGCCAGCTCACAGTTGACTGGTTGGAGTTTGAGGAAGTCAGTCAACCGGTGGACGAAAGGTAGGGGACTCATTTCGAAATCTGATCCGCAGTCTGTGATGGAGGCCACATTGGCCGGATGGCGATGGCTGAGCCCCATCGGTGATATTGCGGTGAAGCTAACGGGACTCAGTGCGGAATCCGGTTTAAGGTGACCAATTCCTTGCGTGGAAGATTGTAAAAGGTAGTTATCTGTCATAGGTGTAATAGTGAGGTGATCTGGTCTGGAATATCATGTATGTAAGAAGTTGAATGGGCAGATGGAGAGTTTAGCAGAGTGCGACAGAAAGGTCGCGGAGCAGAGTCTCTGTCGCCGAGTGGTGTGATTGTGGAACAGTGTTATGCAGCGGTGCTTGTTGTCCAGCAGAGCCTTATTCAATAGTTTTGTGCTTGTGGTGATTCTCTCCGCAGCAATGCAGGTGGCAATGCCTGAAAGCACTGCAACTCGGATGGAGTGGGAAAGGCAGCCAGTAATGATTCTCAAGGTCTCGTTGAGTACTGTTTCCACTAACTGTCCGATTCTTTGGGTGCAGGGGTGGGAGTGTTGCCACCATGTTGGCCGGTATATTCAGCAGCGCTGTAGACCAGAGCCAAGGCGGTGGTGCGTAGAAGTCGTTGGGTGGCACCCCGTGCTGCTGTCTCATATGCAAGAAGTAGGTTAAAAAAGACTGTTCACATTCACCGTCTAAGGGAAAGCTTTGTTTTCTCTATCAAGGCATGGAGAGGACCGTTAATATCACTGTAACCCTTGTACAATCTCAATAATATGAAATGAGTCCCAAAAACCTAATTACTTTGGACCTCTCTGGGTCGGTTGGATTCGGTTGTCTCACCAAATGCCCTAGTACAAACCACTTTCCTGAAACAGCACACACTTCGTTGGATTCACTTTCAAAATGTGCCCTTCTGAGTGGTGACACCGCCTTCAGACTTTTCCACTGACACTGATATCGTCAGCTAGACGAGGAGTATCTAAATTGCAATGGAGTTATACGTTTTCCATCAGCCGTTCGAAGGTAAAGGGGCGTTACAAAACCCAAAACAGCATAAAGCCATTGATACAGTCATCCCGGGAACAACAAACCGCTGATTTTTTTCTTGCCATCGTGGGTCTAACTTACTTGTAATATCCAGATGACATGTCCAGAGTAGAAAAACATTAAGGCTCCAGCTAAGGATCTAGCGATCATCAATCCGAAATGGGAATGAATCTTCAACAGTAATGTTGTTGGCGTCCTGTAACCACCCACAGAAGCTTGTTAACATCTTTCTTGGTCACTAATACTATTGGGGACGAGCAAGGACTTGTAGAGGTTCTATTACATCTCACCTTAAAATGTCTGGATTTGACGGTCAGCTCGCCTGTTGTACTGTGCCATGCCTCCTGGCCTTGGTGTATTGGTGCTTCAGACCGCGTCTTATCTATCTTTTGTCTCTCTCTCTCTCTATCCGGTCGTTTCACCACTCTCATTTTTCATGGCGTCACTATACTCGATGAGAAAACATCATAGTATCTATCAATGACTCGGCAACTTGTCGATGTGTTTTGAGCCTATAATCCTGAACCTCGTGACCGCAGATATGGCACCTACAACCTTTTTTTTTAATCCTCATGACCAGGGGTTCGTTCCCGCCCGAACCTCATGCGTAACCTACGTTTATACTACTCAATGCTTATGTCCTACATAATAACCTTTTCCATAACCGTTACACAGTGCGTGTAGAGTTTGATCCACTCAATAAGTGAAGTTGGAGTCCAGGAGAGGGGGTAAGAAGGCATGACATAGTGCACTTAGATTACGACTGCGTTTCGCGGACGAACCCCTGCTGAGTAAGTTTGGTTGTAGGTTTTCAAACAATTACGACCCCCTGTTTTACTTTTGACCCCTGTAACAATTTACCCCATTTTTTTTACATGTTCCCCAATGTTGTTTTCTAGACTTTTGACACTACTTTGTGACCAATTTAGAAGTATAAAAACACAAAAATTGTTGCAATATTTTTAGAACAAACATACAATTTTCTTGCACTATAATCGGTTATAGAAACTCACCTATACGATAACTTTTGGAAGATTATTGAACAACAATACAAAAGAAACCGCAGACCTTGCTTGAACTTGCCTGCTAGTCGTCAATCGTCCCCCATAGAAAATCATGCACTGATTTTCTGTCATGCCCGACAGGAAATACTAAATGATCATCTTTATGAATAAAGACGGCGATTCGGCTTATGCACTTCAGCTGTGATCTATACATTGGTAGCATTCCAAATATGAAAAACGGTTCGAAAACAAAATTGGGTCGCTTGTCTCAACAAAGTGCATTTATGACTTTCACATAACAACTAATATTCGGGATTAGTACTTTTCATTACCCTCATCCGGGTTTAAGCTTTGGCATAGTTGCCCTTTGTTATTGAGCTTTTAAAACACCGTAGCCCGCAATATTTTAGTGACAGTTTTCAAACAAACATATTATGGACTACATTCTTTATGTTCATCAACCTACTGTGCTTTCCTGTCATTCTTACATGACAGCACAAACGACTTATGTATTTGGTTTAGTTGGCTGCGTTGTTAGATTGTTACATTTTTTAAACCGTGACCTCAGGAAGCAGATTTAAATAGTATAGGCTACTCTGTATACATAAAATGTAAGGGATGGCTTCATAACTTAGCCGCTGGTTCGGGGCCGCTGGTTGAATGACGGGTCATTGCGGCCGAAATCGTGTCTTCACGTTAACACCAATGCAACCAGCGGAACCTGCACAACGCAAGCCCCCGGCGGTTCGGTTTTAAAGCTGCATTCTAAATTAGCAAATCACAGTCTAAATAATCGTTGTTTTTAAAAAGGCACAATATATTGGCTTGACAAGGGAAAGGGTCAGCTGAATAGCTTTTTGGGGAGGGGGAACACGACAGTTCGGCTGGATATCCAGTGGTTAGTATCTATTTTCACCTACAAAAGGTTGGGTTTGTGGGTTGCTATCCAAGCAAACGGGAGATGGCTATTATTAAGCCCCGACTGGTCAGGGAGTATCATTGGCTTTCTCGGAAACATGCTGATGAACAATTCATGGTTGCTTTCAGCTGAGTAGGTCATTCCCTGCCCATTCAACAAATCGCGTACACCATCACCTCATGGGATTTCTTTTTTTTGGTGTATTGAAAGATGTTCATGAGACACTGAATCCTGAAATTTGCGCTCGTACCTTTTTCGTTCTCACGCTAACATCAATTTTTAAATTTGAAGGGGGGGTCCCCTCGAAAACATGTACCTTTGTGAAAATTCAATATCAGTGGCCATAGTAAAACAAATGGTCTGACAAACGTTTTGTTTGCCTTAGTTTCAACAGTTGAGTATTTAAAAAAATCCATTGTAAACTACATACCGCGGTAAAATATCGTAATTCCACAGCTTAATTTGAACGTGAATAGACTTGTTACTAATATTTTCACCATAAATATCCTGGACCCCTGCATGACAAACACAACAATTATCCTTGTAGTAAGCGTATGCGCAGAAAAACAAAACTAAAATATGATTTAAACCGTAATTTACGGATTTTTAAACACTGCTAAAATCCCTAATTGATAACAATTTTGTGTTTGTACGTTTTTCTCCAGGTGTTCGTTCCAGTTTTAAAATGTATACAAAAATCCCAATTTTGGAGACCGCAAAGAATATAAAAATCTGCACATTACAAGTAATTTACTAAGAGTGCATGTAAATTATAAAGATTTCTACACTATGCATTTTCCAGTTGGGAACGTTGACTTCACAAGTAGTCTAACTCTAATAGTAAATTGGCAACATAATCAATAACTTTCAACAGGAAATGATTTTATTTGAATTACTCGTTGTCCCTACTTAAACCGAAAGAAAAAAAATCCAACACAAATATAAATTACATAATCAATTTCCCACTCTCGCGTGCCCTCCACCCACCCCACCAAGCAATGACAATATAAAATTAGTGGCACTCAAGGAGACCTTTCTTATAATGAATTTTAAAATGAAGATCCGGATGGGTTAGAATCATTTGCACGTCGGTAACGTCATTTCAAATGCGTCATATGATAGTAAGTCGGCCAAGGGGGATTCCCTTAAGTTCCCCGTGGGGGGGGGGGGGCGGTGAGGCCGGCAGTAATAATACCCATTCACTATTGATTCGCGCAGACTAGAGGTATTCGCCGAATCGAAGGGGCACTAACTCGCAGTAGGTCAAATCAACCGCTGTTTTAAATATGCATATATAATCGCTTTATAAGCGCAAAATCACAGGTCAAATACATCCCAGATCTAAGGGTAATTGTAATTATCAGGTTGTTGAATGTCGCTTGATCACAAAATGCTGACAATGGAAATTTCAGATGTTTGCTTGAATAAAGGTTGCAGATTGCCCTTGTTAATTAACAAGCACGTTATCTATTCTCCATTCATTCTAAAAGAACGAACCCGCGCAGTGTCTTGTTGCATTTTTTTCTCTAGTCTGAATCTTCGAAAGGAACAACGAAATGGAAATCTATTTCAAAATCTATCATTAAACAGAACAAATCATCGCGTAAACCAGAGCTTGCAATACCGACAAACCTAGACTTTTAGAAATGAGGGCTAAGTTCTTTAAAGCTGTTTGTGAACAATTTAAATCGGTAATATCATCATAATTTACGCAGTTTGAACAAAGCAGCTGACATCGGTCCTCAAGTTCATTTAAATAGAATTTAGAATCATTACATCACAGTTAAATATCCTAATCTAATGCGGATTGCCTACGCATGTCCATAGAGTCATTTTACTGATTTAATTGATCGTCAGCTGATTTAGTTACATACGTTCGTGGCGTATGAGCAGCAGCAAATGTGTAAACGTGTAGCATCCACTGTTGTTGGTTGGGGTTTGAGAAGTCTAGGTCCACCGGTGGACGAAAGGTCGGGCACTCATTCGATGTGATTTTTCCGCAGTCTGTTTGTGGAGAACCACATTGGCAGCTGGCGATGGCCGCAGCCCCATCGGTGCATAATTGCTGTTGAAGCTAAAGCCCTCCTGTGTCGATCCGGTTTTAAGAAGGTGGCCATTCCTTGCGTGGAAGATTGCTACCAGGATGGTTGTTCTGTCATAGGTGTATAGTGAGTTATATCTGGTCTTGAAGTATCATGTATGTAACGATGTTGAAGGGGCGCTGGAGAGTTGCAGCATGGTCGAGAGAAGGTCACGAGAGCAATTCTCTGGCATTCTGTCTGCCGCTTGGTGATTGTTGACATTGTGTTATGCCACAGGTGCTTGTTGTCCAGCAATGCCTATTCCCTAGTTTGGTGCTTGTGGTCTCCTCCGCAGCACTGCATGGCATTGCCTTAAAGCACTGGTAGAAACTCAGATGGAGTAAGAGACGGAGTCACCAGTAATGGTTCTCTCGGTCTCGTTGAGTACTGTGTCCAAGCAGTGGTGCAAAAAATTGTTCTTTCCCCCTCTTTCCTTTCCTCGAACAACAGCATGTTGCACATAGACACCTACAAGACTTTCCACAATTTCCTCGCGCGGCGCTCCCAGCTCCCGCATTGTTTGCACGCCCTGTTAACTGTCCAGCTTCTTTGTGTGGGAGCTGTTGCACCAGCTGGTCGGGCATATTCAGCAGCGCGCTGTAGACCAGAGCCCAAGGCGGTGGTTGCGTATAAGGTCGTGGGGCTGCACCCCCTTGGCTGCTGCCCTCATATTCAAGAAGAAAGGATTACAAATGACTGTTCACATCACCTGTCTAAATGGAAAGCTTTGTTTTTTCTCTATGTCAAGGCATTGCGAGGACCGTTTAATATCACTGAACCCTTGATAAATCTTCCTAATATGAAGTGAGTCCCAAAAAACTAATTACTGACGCTTCTCCTGGGTCGTTGCGATCCTGTTTGTTCTCACCACACCTTAGTACAAAACCTTCCTGAAACGACACACTTCTTTGGATTCAATTTCAATTTGCCCTTCTGAGTCGTGGAACACCGCCTTCTACTTTCCAATGACAATGATTCTCCAATAGACGAGGAGTATCTCCCATTTGCAATGGAGTCATTATGTTTTTCCATCAAGCCGTTTCAAGGTAGATGGGGCGTTCAAAACCCAACCTCATTACCGTCCATTGATACAGTCCTCCCTGAACAACAAACGCTGCTTTTTTTCTTCCTCTGTCTAACCTACTTGTTAACATCCAATGACAGTCCAAGTAGAAACCATTAAGCTCCAGCTAAGGTTCTAGCGACTCATCCATCCAAGATTGGAAATGAATCTTTCACATACTGTTGTTGAGGCTTCCTGTAATCCTAAAGAACCGCTTTGTTCCATCTTTCTTTGTCCCTAAGTACCTATTGGGACTATTCAAGAACTTGTAGATGGTGTCTATTACATCTCCCTTAACATGTCTTGGATTTGAACGGTCAGCGTCTGCCTGTTGTACTGGTGTCCATCCTCTTTTCCTCTGTTATTGGTGCGTCAGATCAGACCCGTTCTCTATCTACCGCTCTTTCTCCTCTTCTCTCTATCCCGTGTTTTTCACCACTCCTCTCATTTTGCATGCGGCCTATCCTCGATGAGAAAACATCAATTATTCTATCAATGACTCGGCAACTTGTCGATGCGTAGGTCGAAGTTCCGCCACACTTGCTTCATAAAGCTCTTGCAAATAATGAGGGACTTTAAATCATTACTTCTCCGCCAGCCTCCTCAAGCTCTTTTTCGCCGATTCTTTCAAATTTCCACTGCCGTTATATTTCTTTAAACATTCACATCAATACAGTCTTAAAGACTCTAATTGGCACATTGTTCGGATCTGCTTTGTCGAGATCATCATGGTATGGCTCGGGTCGCTAAATGGCGCCCCTCTCATCCCCAACTGACTTTGTTCATTAGTTCAAATCTGAAACCTCTTCCTTCCAATCCCTGGCACTGATCATGTATTCTTCCCAGGTCCGATCCCTTCGATTTGGCACCATTGTTTTTTCTCCTTCGCAGCTGGCTTTGGAGCCTGCTTTTCTGTTAATTCGCAACTTCCGTCAACGGATTTAGACAAGGCCATCTGCTTGTCTACTATTGCAGAATTGATTCATGCTGCTTTTGTTCTCTAGCTCTTTGATTACATCCATTTAGAGTTGAAACCCAATTGTTTGAGCGTTTCTGCCATTTGAGAGTTCCGAATCATAATCATCAACATGGTCGACCCATATCTCTTTTCTCCAGATTTTGCGGGATGTTTCTGTCGTTTCGTCTTTATTCCAATGCAGTGGCGAGGGACTGGTGTCGAATGTCGACGGACGGGATATGCGCACATTGGCGCAAACTTCCTTGTCTGCCCCAATTAGATTGTGGTGCGCGTATGACCAAACAACCACTGTATAATCAAATTCTTTAGTCGAGTTCCCCCCTCATGGAGAAGGGGCAAACCAAGTGTAAATTTCAACAATAAATATTAAATCAATTACTGTCAACTATTCCAACACATAACACTGGCACATTTTTCTTGAAATGAATAAAAGGTCACGTTAATTTTCTCTCCCCCAATATCGTTGACCTCAATTGATATGTTTAACTTCAGCAGCCGTGAGCTAAAGATATAACAATCGGCTGGTATGCGGATCCATTGGTATAGTGCCACACCGTTGAAAAGATCTCGTGTTTATCACCTAGTACTCCCTATTTCCAGGTTGAGTAACGAAATAGCTGTCCTCTTTACATTAACTAACCAGTTTACATAAAAATATAAATCCATGAATTTAATAAATAAAAAAAGTAAAATTGAATATAAAAAAAGAAAAGATGAATTTATCCATAAGTTAATGATAATAATTGAACCCGCACTATGGCTCATGTGTTTATTTATTGTGATGAGGATACGTTTTGTCCTCTAACCGTCATGAAAAAATACCTTAAGTCTAAATCGCAGAGGCGATAACAATCGATCAATTCTGTCACAGCCTCGTCTGGTAATTTCCTTATAGTCCTGATTTCATCCAATTTTCTTATTGTCTGAAGCAAATACTTTAGATTTCCTACCTTGGCTTTTTGCTGCGCTACTCCTGAAGCATAACCATAAAATCCGACTGGCCTGTGGGGCAAGACACGTTCTCCCAGTCGTTTCAGAAGTTCTTTGTAACATTTTGCTCTTCCACTCCTTGTTACGACGCGCGCGACGCCGGATAACATTCCTTGCCCGGCCTCTGAGACACTCATCAAACTAATCAGCCAATCTCCATCGTCTAACGCCATTTTCCTACAAGAAGCATCTCAATAAGCGTATGTCCAGAAAACTACAAATTCGACCAATCTATCCCACCGCTGCCGACCAATGTGCGATTTCTTTTCAAGTGTCCTTATTTTATAGCACGTCCCTAAGACGATTCTTCTTATACGGTGGGCGTTAAAGGGGTATTCCTCAACACCGGGGCCGGTCAAAGTCTTGGACGCACAACAAATGTAATATGATAGAGCTCAGAAGGCAAAGAGAGATATGTTTCGCTTAATGAGAGTGTCTTGAAAGAGAGAGAGAGCGGCCAACCTTCTCGAATGAGGCAGGACGTAGGCTGGCCTCGATTCAGCGGAAACACGCGCTTTTATAACTTCGATCACGTGACTATTACTCCATCAATTTGGAAGGGGAACCCCGACCCCCCCCCCCCCCTTCGGTCTCTCATTCACGCCACACACGCGTGCTTTCGAAAGTATAACAATGGGCTTTAATGTGTTTGGCTTTACGACCGAAGATGCGGTTCCTTTGAAGTCACGGAAGTATAATATGAACAATTGTTTCGTGTGAGTGCATCCTTTTTAGTCGCGTACTCTATTTGAGCAGAGGGTGCCTGGCCTACTACTACTACTAACAATCTAATAATAAACAATATATACACTACACGAAGTATTTCCAACCATCTGAAAGTTCGAGCATTTCTATAACTTTTATCCTCGTGTGCTTGAACCGGTATTACCCGACAACTTTTAACACTAGAACCGCAGATCGTGAACTACTTTTTTCATATCCTTTGAGGTTACAAAATGTGTTTACATTTAATACAATTGAACCCTCGGATTTGACATCTGTATTATTATTTCCTTATACATAGTTGACCTCGCTATTCAGATTGTCTCTTAGGATAAAACAAGCGGTTCTTTTGCATGATTATTAATCAATAGCTTTATTTTGGTCAATTTTCCGGCATTAATTGGCACCAGATAACACATTGAGAATTATGATCAACGTATGGATTTCAAGACTTAAATGTTTGTTGCTACTATTTTGTTGAATGTCATCCGATTTTTAAGACTCTCAGCAAAATATGCGAACCCTCCAAGTCTCAGTTGAGAGGGTTTTGATGTCAAGCTCTATTAGACATCAACCAATATCTTCATGTATCACAAAGTAATTATATTTTCATATGTGCTTCCTGGTTGTAAGTAAGAAAAATTCATTACTTGTTTCGTTCTCCCTTTGGCTGTTTCATTGGTTGTCACCACGCACACACACACATACACTACCTACCTATCTATCTACTACCTACCTACCTACATATAAGCCATATACACCACAACCACCCATAAACACACACCACACCTAGGCGCGCGAGCACACACACAGCATAGTGGAGAGCAAGGCTGTACGCAGATTTATTTTGGGGGGTGCGTACTTTCAAAAAAGTGGATTTTTTTTTTCTCGAAAAAGTGGACCTTTTTTTGGTAACAAGTGGACCTACCCCCCCTAAAATGGTCCGTTTTTTGCAACCTTTTTGAACATTTTTCAAATTTTTTTTCAACCAAAAAGTGGATTTCGTGTCAAAATTTCCGCAGAATTTTGGGTCTTTTTATCAAAATTTTCACAAAAGGGGACTTTTTGCCCCTTTTTTGGAATGTGGGGGGGGGTGTGCGGTGCGCACCACCCCACCCCCCCCCTGCGGTACGGGCCTTGTGGAGAGAGACATTCTGATCGTTGATTTATACGTCATCCTACATATTGTTGTTTTTACGCACAGGCTTTTCACGAAATGCCTATGGTTTATGCATCCGGGTGGGTTGTGGGCGGCGCGCAAAACCATGGGTGTTGCGTGGCTTGACAGGTCTGCAAATGAAGTAGTGTGAACCCACAGTTTTTTCTAAATTTGTAATTTATTCAAACCACAAAAAAGCCCCCCCCTGAAAAGGTACACAACCATGAACCCCATTTTTTCTGGATTTGTTATTTATGTCAAGCCCACCCGCATAAGGATACCCACATTTTTTTATAGATTTGTTGATTTATGTCAACCAGCCCAGGACCTTTTTCTCGTCGTTGTGAGTTGAGAAATGTGTTTGAGCTTTTGTTTGTCCTTGTCTTTTGTCCACTGTCCAGTCTTTCGTGATGTTGTTTTGATAATACCTGTACCAACTACAATTAAATACATGTATAGGTATCTGGTGTGGTTGGCTTTGGTGGATTTTCCCACTCTGCCAAACTGAAGTACTAGTCCAGGCTACAGACTCATTGATAACTAATATCAACCTTGTTTTATTAGATATATAGTGTTTTTCAACGGTTTCTAGCCCAGTTTTTTATGCTGATTCTGAATCCGATGGATGCCAGACGAGAAACCTTGAGCATTTTTGTAGAAACGCAAAAAAAATCCAAATGGCCACCAAAACACAAAACATTCATAATGTTGTTCAATCAAAAGTTGTAATTTTTCAGCCTGTCTCGTTAAAACATTCAAGGTGACCTATTTACATAAGATTCTGTAACCACGCAATCAATTAATTCAATATGGCTGCCAATACAAGAAAGTGTCTGATCGTGATCTACATTTGATTGCAGTTTGGTAATTTGGTATGGTATTTTGACAGTCAAGAAATTAATTAAAACCATAAGAAATATTTTTCAAAAATGTGATTATAAATTCCTTCATTATAGCGTCCAAGATGGCTTCCGATACTCTAAAATGCCTCTAATTGATAAATGTGTCTAACCTAGTACTGCAATGTTTGTGTAAGTCAATCAGATCAGTTTACATATCATTAGGTAATCAGAGCAATCGATACATGTAAGATTCCATCCAAGATGGGTATCCAATATGGCTGGAAATGGCACTACTAAGCGGTGAAAAATCCGATCACTAATAGTCTAGAGATATGTGTCTCCTTGGTTTTAGGTTTTAGGCACCCTTTGGCATCCATATTGGGATATTTGATGAATAACAACTCAAAGACACTTAAGATAGCCTTACTGGGATTTTTGGAAGTGATAATCCAACTAAAAACCATAAAAAAATATATATATTTAGCGTACAGCGTGAATGAATTACTCGCTTTTACTGATTGACATTTGCAGCCATATTGAACGCTCATCTTGGATGCCATCTTACAGATATCAATCACTTTGATTATGTTATGATATCCTAACTGCTCTGAATGAGTTATAGTGACATTCACATACATTACAGCTCTTGGCTATATGTAGTAATGAATTTTGCCATTTTGGAACCATCTTGAATGGTTTAGTGATTTGATTGATTATCAAATTATTGAAAGCTATTCATAATCGTCTCAATCAACATATTGATTGCTAAAGCATAAGTATATATACCAAGTTACCATTCTACGGTCAAAAGTAGATAAATATCAGATGCTTTGTTGTATTGGCTGCCATATTGAATTTCTTAATTAGGTGGTTAATGAATCATATTTTAATTGGTCACAACGGGTGTTTTGACTGGACATGCAAAAAATTACGAACTTTTGAGCAATTAACAAATGATTTTTAGGATTCTTGGTGGCCATTTTGGATTTTGCGTTTCTTTGAAAATGCTCAAGGTTTTTCAGCTGGCATCCATCGGATTCAGATGAGCAGAATCTGCATAAAACCGTTGAAAAACATTAAGATATAAATAACAAGGGCACATGGGTCTGTAGCCTGGACTAGATCCGGTAATACAAATGAGGAACAAGTGGAAAACACACAGTACGCAACCAGCATAGGTAACGGATTCAAACAACCCATTAGTACACATCCTTACGGCTTTGCTGTCTTCAAGATAGCATCTTCAGGTTGTATGGAAGTTTGATAAGGCAAATGAATGAGGCTCATCTCAGCTCATTTAGGTTCGGGAGGAGCCAGACACAAGACAGACACAGGCATGCCGTAAAGATACACAAGACAGATAACTGGAGAGAAGAACCCCTTTTTAACCGGACGTTTTTGCGCTCAAATGACAAGGATGAAATGGAGACCAGAGAATATTATGTAAAAGCAAACCGCATTTTTGACATTAGCACATCCATGGACCCCTGGGAGCTATGTCGATCCCTTTCAGTCGTCTCTTCTTTATGAATCAATGCGCGTTTTGTATATCATTTTAAAGCTGTATTGGTTTATTACGATGTTCAGAAGTAGGTACTATCCTGGGAGCTTCACATACATTATTCTGCATTAAAGTTAAAACTGCTAAAACTGCTAACTGTGTAAAACAATTATATTTTCAATACTTAATTACAATTTCCCACTGGCATTGATGTAATCGGATCACGTTTTGCAGATCGTAGTGTTGATGCTTCGGCGCAGTTCTATGAATAAATATGACTTTTTCAGCATTGACACCTACCTCGAGAGCGAACATGATTCTTTTTCTGTGCACAATTTGTTTGACTTTTGTCAACCTCGAAGTTCATCACACTTTCCTATCTCCCGACACAGTATTGTTGACTATGCTGCGGCTCGAACGATGGGGTCTTGGAGTCAGGCCTACCGAGTTTTACCTCATCACAGTACGTACCTTGCACTTGATCGCACAAAATTACCGTGCACCGTTTATTGGGAATGGTTAATAGGTATTGGTAGTCTGTACTTGATCATGTGTTATTTTCCGTTAAAATGCAATTGAGGATCAAAACACGTTACATACCTGGTACGAGCAGAAAAGCTGATACTTGAATTAAAAAAAATCACAACAAGTTATTATAGATGTTATTTTCCTCCTCCTCCTCCTCTTCTTTTTCTTTTTATTGTAAAATGTTAAAATGTACTAGTTTTTTCCAGTGTGTTTCTTTTCTTTCTTGTCTCTTCCTTTACCTACACGGGCGTTTACTACTTACTCTCGCGTGGTAGCCTATACTTTCAGCTAACTACACAGTAACACACTGGGGTTACTTTTTGCGATAGCTGCAGATATGGCTTGCAAATAGCACAGTTCTTAGGTACACGGTGATGTGTCTTCTCTAGAGTACCTACCCCCAAGCAGGGCCGCCGCAATCTATAGCGCCATGGCGGCGATCGCCGCAAACCACTTTTTTGAGAAGAAAAAAAAAAAAAGAAAAAAAAAAAAGGGTGGAAATAAAAGTTCGATTGTCTTAAATAAGTATGAGTATTCAAAGATCCGAGAGAGCCGTCATCCCCACCCCCCCTCCCCCAACTCCACTTCGCGAAAAAATCATGCGACAATGACACTTTGCCTACTTTATACAGAAAATACTTAGTAACCCATAAAAAATTTTCGTGCGTAAGCGCGGTTAAAGTGCAACGAGAGATTTTCACATAACAGGTGGGTCCCGAAAAAAATGAAAATATTGACTTTCTGCAACCAATGAACAACTCTTCTTCAAAACATATCCTATGTGACATGACTAATCTGCATAATCATTTTCTTTGGATAACAAAATTTTGAAATTTCGAATTACTGTTTTACACAGCCATATTTACATGAAACAAGGCGAAACTCCGCGATGCGTAAAATATTTCCCCCCCCAAATGCGATCCACAAGGTGACGACTAAAACTGCACCAGTCCACCTTAATTTTGGCCACACCTAGCTCGCCAAAAAAAGGTTAAACCTTTTTTTTTTTTTTTTTTTTTAAGAAATCTTAAATTCATCATGCAAAATCCCTGAAAATTCAATTAAATTTAGTAAAAATATGATCAATTCTTTCAATTTGCAACAACCATTTTTGAAAAAATCATGTGACACCAACATTTTAATAAATTTTTTGGACTCATACGGTCTGGCAAGTGGGCCGAAACACCGTATTTTAACGTATTTTCCACATTTGCCAAGAAATGTAAACAGGCTGCAAACCCAAACGAACGACGACCCCACGTGTCAACCAGAAATGACCAACACTGGTACTACAATATGTTACTAATATTTGGTTGTGGTATATACCCCCCCCCCCCCACCTAGCAATTACGGTGATATTTGCCTACTAATTAGCTCATTTGCATATTTAGATTTTGCCCGAAAAATACGCCCCAAATCTTATCAGGTTGAGAACCTTCCTCAGTCCGCTTCCTTCCACAAAGTTACAAAAAAATCATTATAACGCATAAGAACTCCAGAAAACTTGTAAACCATGCTTGCAGGAAAGTTTTGCATAAATTCATGGCAAAGTCGATATGTAAATTAGCAACCACCCAAAATCTAATAAGGTAAAGAACTCAATCACATCCGCTCTTTTCCACCAAGTTAAATCATCGTGTACCTCACGGAACTCCAGATAATCGTACACATCTTGGCCACATGTTGACATTTTCTGTCAATATTTTACCTTTCCCTTGACCTTTTTTACCCCTAACCCCCCCCTGACAGACCCAGGGAAGACCCTGGGAGTATGAGGGTGGGTTTGCCCTCCTACAATATTTCCAAGTTTGGCTACTCTACACTTACTCATCCCGAAAAAAAGATATGCCCAATGTTCCAGGGTTAATATTTTTTACCACGGACATCCTACCAATACTGACATACTACACTACATACCTTCCATACATAACATACATACATACATTACATCCATACAATACATACTAAATACATACATACATACATACATACATACATACTACGTACATACTGACGAAGCCCATTTTATAGTCCCTTCCCGAACGTTCGTTCGGTGGGACAATTAAGCAAATAAAAATCGCCTTAATGTTTTCGCTTTCAAGGCATTTCTGTAGCCAAACACAAGGTAAGAATGTGGTCTTTATCTATATAAATCACTACTGTAACCCAATATGGAGGGCCCAAAATCCTTCGTTGCTCCTAGGGAAGTTATAACCCCATTTCATTGTTCAGGGCCTATCTATCCTTTGTTTTTGTTTTCAATGTAGATTTTAAAGGGGGTACATAGGAACTCTTTCTAAGTATTATAGGCCTATAGGGACAACTTTGCAATATTTCAAATTGTCAATTTGCATGAGAATGTGTCGCTTGATATAGGACCTCCCGAATCACGTATAGGCCTATGATAAATTTCTATTTGGTTAAAATTTGAAAAAAATAATTACTACATGTATATTTTAACTTTTTAAACTTTGATCACACACAACACATTCACACTCATTATAACTGGAACCACTTACAAATTTCAAATTGTTTCAAAGTCAAATTTGCATGAGAAAATGCGTTTTGGAACAGCTAACATTGCAAGGGTTTCGTGCTTCTCGCGCTTCGCGCGCGAGGGGACACCACTATCACACCCCGCGCGTTCTCTTGATATATGAGTTCTCCATGAACATTTAACACGGGAGCCCATCTAGAAAACCCAATTTTCCTGGGCCCGTTGATGGACGGCAACCATTAGACTTCAAAAGGGGTGGGGGTAAAGCTTTTACAAAAAAAAATCCACCACACCACATACGAGAAAAAAAAAACTTTTCCCTCCTTTTCTCACTTTCCATTAAAAAAATTTACCCCCCCACCTTATATATAGGGTTTAAAACATGCCCCGTTGAAACACAGAAAAAATTGCCCTGCTACTTATATTGGAAAATACTCCATAACCCATAAAAGTTGATTTGCAACATTTTTTCCCTTTTTTTTTTTTTTTTCCGCTCTCTTCGCGGTTTTAAAAATAAAAAGTAATTACAGACCCTTTATAGTGTAAGGGGGCTTCTCAGAGATTTGAGAAATAACGACATTTGTCATTGAACGTTGCGAACAATCTGGTACTACCTTAACATGAAACGGCCTGTGCACCAACTTTTGACGTCTTCATTCACAAGCCTTTATACCATTTTCTCTTTTTTTTTTCAGACCGTACTCAAAGTATGCCTATTATACTAGTTTATAATTTAACTTGCAATTTTAAATTGGGCCTAATCCACTATTAAGTAAGAAATATGCCATGGAAAACTAAAACGTCCCCTAAATTTCGTCGTCGCACCCACACCCGCCTCGCTTACGCGGCACTGCCTGGCATGGCAGGATTACAAGGCAAAACAATAACTACAAAATCTTATTTTGCTTTGCAAAATGGTTGTGGTCAAACACAAATAATTATTGTTTACCATCAAATTTGCATGAGAAAATGTGTTTGTGGAAATTGAACAGTGCAAGGGTTCCGCATCGTTGCCCGCACTGCACCCCGCAGCGCTCGATAATACCTTATAAAAGCTTTTACTATTCATTTGACACTTGCATATAACAAATGTTAACACCCACCAGTCAACTATTTTATACTTTATATCATACCAATAGAGCATTATTCAATTTCATTTTTTTTTCTAATCAAACTTTGCATGGGAAAATGTGTTTTGGAAGCGAAACAAATCGCAAGGGTTCAGCGCTTTGTGCGCGGGGGACAAACCCCGTTCCGCAACAAAAGAACAGCTTTATAAAACTTTCCTGAACACTTTAATGCTTATTTTTTCAAAAACAAAACTTAAACACCATCAACTATATTTTACTTTTTAAAAAAAAATGTTGATCATACTTACAGAGTGGTCCAAAAAGGTTTAATTTTTGTCTAAAATTTCTCAAACGTGGGTGGACATAATCGTATTTGTTTGAAGAGATTTATAACCTCAATATCCCTCTTTGGTTAGAACCTGTGCAAATGACGTTAAAAACGAGCTCAAATAAACACAGGCGGCTGTGTAGAGCAAAATAGTCAAAAACCAAACCCCTTAGCACAACAACACACGTATTGGGCATATATATGGGTGCAATCGGTGGTAACATAATCAAAACTATTGCGTGAACTGTATACCTACTCAAGTAACTAACTACTGACCACACCCTTCAAGTTGGCGTGAGGTGTTTACACCCCTTTTGAAATGAGCGAATATTTCTATCATGAAACTGTACCAAAGAGAACGTACACTTGAATCCACTTGAATACCTTTCAAAAACTATGTCCCCCTTTACCAAAATATAAGTTGATTTCAATTGAGAGAATTGTAATTAAGAGGGGGGGCTTTTGTGCATTCCTTTCTTGCATACTTTAACATCGCTTTTTTGAAAGCTGTAGCGGCAGTGTTTTAGCTCGAAAATTAGGTCAATTTTACAACTGAGATTTTTTTTAAAAGAAGTTCCATGACGGGGTGTGTTGTTAAATGTTTGAGTGTATAACTTTGCTATCGCCAATAAGTTGCCATAGAACTAAAGTATGGTGTGCAACGTTTCACTTTGTTTTCATTCACGCCCCCGTTTTCACCCAGGTTTTCAAACAAATAATTGTAGTTAATAAATTTTTGATATGTCTAAGTCGATCCACATTTGAGAAATGTTACATAAGAAAACGTTGTAAACTTTTTTTGGGACCACCCTGTATGGCATTAAAACGCATATCTATAGCACATGTAAGTGAACACATTATACACTTTCAAGTTGGTTCTATCAAATTTGCCATTGAAAATGGTGTTTTGGAAGGAAAGCGATATTTCAGGGTTCCACCGGCCCGCCGCTTCGCTCGGGAGGGACACCCCTTCCCAGCACCATCATCCACCCCCCTGACATCTGTCATATCTAGTACTTCGACGCTTCACCTTTTATTGCTTATGTCCTACCCAACTCATTTTCCCTTTTACCTTTTTACTCACTCCCCTTCCTCCTTACCTTTTATAAAAAAAAATTATTTGCATTTTTTTTGCAAAGGGAACATTGCAAGGTTCCGGCGCTTCGCGCAGGAGGGGTACCATGGTCCCCTGGTCCATATGGTCCTGAACATAATTTCGGACCAAAATCTCAGAAGCCAGACTGCACGCCGTTAAAACCTCTCCTGCACTATCTTGCAAAGCACGGACACTTTATTAGCCCGAGCAATTAGCCCGCCGCAACCACTTTCATTTCAATTTGCTTTCCTTCCCCGCCGCCCCCTGGCAATGGCTACCGCCGGTAGTAAGTTGCCCACCTTGGTGGAGAGAAGTGGATATCTTGCCCACTCCCCTAAATTTGCGCCCCGACCCCCAAATAATTATGATGCTGGTGCCGCCTTTGCATATTGAGGAACCATGGCCCTAATCTATAGCGAGCGCAGCATATCGCAGGGACTTCATCGATGGGTCACTGAAAATGGCCAGTGCAACTGTCAGGAACGATTTATGTAGGTCCGCTATGACTGTACGGGTATATCTATATTTGTTTTTCATGTAAGTTGACAATTTAAGTGCTTCCTTGAGCTCGATATGAGACATACAATTGTTCTAAATATTCTATGTACTTGCGTTAAACAGCACGATGAAATAGGATGTAGCAAACTTTTTTCCTTTTCAAACTTAGTAAAAATGTTTAAAATGGATTGAATCAATATTAAGCATAATAGTTTTTAAGTTACTGTATTTTTGACCTCAAATATGCCGTCTTACACAAAGGTCATTCAAGGTAAATGTAAAATTACATATTTTTTTTTTTTTTTTTTTTAAAATACTAATTTTTACAAGATATTACAATATATCAAAAGCAATAAATAGCATGCAAACCCCTTATTTAGATCACGCTAAGAATTAGAGAAGAATAAAGTGAGATTTTTTTTGGCAATCTTAGATGGTGTCATAATGGATGGGAACCAAATATTTGAATGGTGGATGCCGGCGCATCCGGTATCCACCACATTTAGGGAAAGTGTAATTTTTGCTTTCTATCGACATAATTTATTGTCAAAAATTATCTAACCTCATTCTTTTTATTCAGTTCATTGTGCCACCCATTGAAAACAAATGTTTCATCCCAAAGAACCAAGTCATCGCGCGGTGATCGCCGTTGCGTAATTGCATTTGCGTACCACGAAATGCAACGACGACAGTTATAAACGGCCGTTTGCGACGGTCATTGCGCAGCGTAATTGCTGCACGCACTTTCCATCTATTGCCCAGTAATAGATGGGCGGAGCTTTGACCTAATCCAATCAAATTCTTTTAACAATGTGATAAACCACGACCCACTGAATAAGAATGAAAGATAATTGCATTTAGTAAAGGTTTGGGTGGGGGAAGTGGGATTTTTTCTGCATCATGTTTTCTAAACAATAATAATAGCCATAAATCTCAAACTTGGCACAAATCTAAAGGCATAAAATATTATGTTATTGGTTTTAAAAAAAAGAAATAGGATTTATTACAATCACAATGCACATACGGGATATAAAATTTTTAGTAAATCGTGGTGTAACGGAAGCGAACGCGAGTGTAGATTAGTGCGTCAGTGTGGGAGTAGTAAACGGAGAAGAATGAGAAGCGGAGTAGTGGTGCTGGTGATGGTGTTTGTGATGGTGATTAGAATAATACTAGAAATAATCCTCAAAAACAAAACAGAAAACGACTAGCGTCAGTGTTTTTAAAAAAAGGTGTTTTGTGAGTTACACTTTCAAATCTGTAGTTGTAGCAGTGAAGTAGCAGCTAGTAGTGCAGCACCAGCAGCAGTAGCAGCAGCAGCGCAGCAGTAGTATAGTTAGTGTAGTATTTAGTATAGTATTAGACAAAATATTGACTGCCATGAGGGAACATAGTCAATCTATTGACCGATGGTGATTCGAGATCACCGAGGGTAAATAGATTTGATATGGCCCGAATAAAGGGCAGTTAATATTTGTTTTATATACTATAGATGATCTTTTCTGTTGCAGTAATAGACTACAGTAGGGCAGAAAAAATTACTATACGGTACATCAAAGATTACTATTGACTACACTACTGTAGTACGTAGTGTAGTAGTTAGTAGTAGGAGGAGGAGGAGGAGTAGGAGTTGGAGTCGTAGCAGTAGCGCTGCAGATGCACAACAACGGTGGTAGGAGGAAGTGAAGAATTAGAAGGCGGAGAAAAGGGAGGAGGAGAAGGCGGCCACCGATGACAAAGAGCGACAACAATAAGGGGGACGGGAAGAGAGAGGAGAAGAAGTGAGAAACGAGCAGAAAATTAAGCTAGATGCCATCAGGTCAATAATGTCGGCTCTATAATAAGTTAATTAAAAAAAAGAACAGTTGTTTGTCACGCATGCGCCACTCCAAGACGGATGATGCAAATGGTGAGGTCGAAGAGTTCAGTCGTGTATTCTATAACGAAGATAAGTTACCCATATGGCTGAGTCTATTTTTGGCACTCTCTAACATCTAGGAATACTCTTTACCAGGTACAGTATATACATAATGTAGTACAAGTTATGATCAGGGGGCTGGTCTAGTCTATTATGTTGTGGTGTTTACTTCCGAAACAACATTACGTCAGAGATATAATATCTATATGAAAAAAAGCAAAACAACAGGTCACGCGATAAAGAGGGTCGCCGTTTCGTTTTAAACCAATACATACCTCCACCTGGCAATATATCGATCCTAACGGCGCACAAAATCAGCCAACTCGAGCAGCTGTAAATTTTACGGACTCCGTCTAACTTCAAATATTGTTTCCTGGCCTATTTTGTACACGTATTAAATTAAAAACTCTTACCCTCTTGATTGAAGTTACATTCCACAGGATTTTTATTGGGCTATTTTGTTGAAAATGTGTATTATGCGCGCCGACGCAAGGTTGTTTTTTGTCAAATAAGAAACAGTTGAGCCGTGGGTTTGCAAGCTGGAGAGAGCATCACTTACGTCCGATCGAGTAGTGACGTCAACATGTTGCATTATCATCTGCGTTTTGCGGCCTTGTAATATGCAGACGGTGGTGTTCCCTGTTGTAATAGAGCTGTTCTTTATCACGGGCTTCAATTGCTTAGCGAGTGTCATTAGAGTATAGAACGACCGTACCCACAATTCATCACCCTCGCTTTTCATTGATAAGGTTTTGTGCTTCAGTCGCAGCCCAGCTGACGTATGATAAACGGTGGAGTACATATCACGGCATGTTATCATTTTCCACCTGCATGCTGATCGGAGGAACGTGTGTGCTACCATTGTTAAAACACGGTTCTCAATATTGGATGAAACCTATGCATAGCTAGACGGTTCGCCTTATTGCTCCAACATCATATTATTCCCATGCTGGCGATATAGTCGGGCCACATAGCGCCAAGTGTTGGCTTTCACGCCTTCCGTATAAAGAAAATGCCCGTCAGGTAACCGCGGCAATCTGATTAGATTAACCAACCATCCTCATGGAAACAGCAGCTGAAAACCAAATCTTCGAAGAGGAAGGAGACGAAGGGGAAGAAGAAGAGAGCGAAGCGGGAGAAGAATATTTATCTGATTTTCGCGATAGCTCAGATTCAGAAAGTGAGCCTTGTTATTTTAGTCGCCTTCCTGATGAGTTGACAGCGAGAATCTTTAGCTGTCTTCATCCCGTCCATGACACCTTGCCACTTCTTGGATGCGTTTGTAGTAAATGGCGCAAAATTCTAAAAGAAACTTCCAGACTATGGAGAAAAATACATATACACTCAGAGGGATATAAAGGACACGATTATCAAGTCTTAGCAACCATCTTCCGCGTCTATGGCTCTCAGATTCAACAACTAACATGGCAATCGGGTTCTCGTGTTTATGAATCCGTTTTTAGTTTGATACCACGTCTTACATCACTCACCGTCCTAAGACTGCCTATACTATGGAATCATTGGGTAGTAGAAACACTAGCACCCTTATCAAAGCTTGAAGAAGTTCAGATCAACGGTGGTTTCGAATTAACAGACCGAGATCTGCTCACAGCTGCCGCCAACTTTCAATCTCTACGACGTGTTACCCTAAATTCATGCTGGTCAGTCACGGATCGAGGAGTAGAAAGTTTCCTCTCCTCCCTCCCTCGACTTGTAGATTGCAAACTCAAGATCAATGTTGGGCTTCCACTAGCGGACGTACGCAGCGACCATGCCATGCTACAAGGGAGTATGATAGCACGAACAGTGGCAGAGAGTCCTCGTGCGGAGAGTATTACGATGCTCAGTCTAAACTTTGTACCAATAGAAATGGAGGAATTATGGGGTGTGGTTAACTCATTGATACGACTACGCAAGCTGTGCATAAGTAACTGTGAGGTAAGACAACGGGCTTTGTGCTATCTACTAAAGACAGCAAGAATTGGTTAAATTGCTCGATCTGTCTCTTTGTTTTTGTGTGCCGTCAAAAGATTTATTTTTATTTTAGTTGTTTTAATATATTATTGTTTGTGGGCGGCGCTCTCTTTTATTATAATTATACCATTAGTATATATTTGAGTTATTCTTAATGTTTTTCTTGTCTCTTTAATCATTGTATTAGTTTGTGGTGTATTTGTTTATTCATGAATTTATTCGCATATTTTTTTTTAATTATGAGTCGATAATCTTGAGACATTTCATCAGACTCGAGCGATTTTGCTGGTGAATAATAGCTTCAAGTATCAGAACAAACATACCAGCTGAAATTAACCAACTCACTTGAAATGTTTTGCATTGTGCAACAAGATCAGGCACGCCTGCAGAGCTGACCCTTTGTTACTTGATACTTGTATATTGCTTCATATGACCTTTGACCTCAGCAGCCTGGATCATGAAGGGACCCAGGGGCTAGGTACCTGCAAAATTTGGACCCGGGGCTCTACTTAGTGAGATAGAGGAGCGTTCACATAATTCATACGACCTTTGACTTCCGAGGTCGAGATTGCCAATGGATCATGGAGGGACCCGGGCTATCTATCTGCCAAGTTTGGAGTATGCGGCTGCTATACTTTGTGAGCAGGACGCGTTTAAAAATATTCATGTATTGTTTAATGTGACCTTTGACTTCTGAGGTCGAGACTGACAAAGGATCATGAAGGGACCCCGGGGATATCTACCTGCAAAGTTTGGGGCAGAGGTTGCTATACCGATGAGCTGGACGAGTTCAAAATAGTCATAAGACCTTTAATTTCTGAGGTCGGGACTGCCAATGTATCATGGAGGGGCCGCGGGGCTACCTGCCTGCCAATATGAGGCTGTGATGCTTAGTGAGCTATAGAGGTGTTTAAAAATATTTACTTAGCCCAAAACGTGATGACAAGACCAAAACGGGAAAAAGTAAAATTCTCATTTATAATAGGATGACCCTGTAGTGTAGGGTAAGGTTCATGCAGCAAAAACTCCATGAGAAATCAATATTATTTTATGGACCACTAGCTGATGGCAGTGACGTCACTGCATCAGTCATTGCGCACTCGATGGATGCTTTTGACAGTTTTTGAAAAGCACATTCTCAGCAACTCACATATCATTGTTTTGTTGTCTTTAATGGGTAAAAAAATTGGTCTGACAGGTGTAAGATGGTTTAACACCCGAGCTGCACTATGCATCATATTTCAGAATGTTAAAATAGTTTCTATTTTACACCTATCCTTAAAAATACATGTATTATGTCACTTTACAAATCTCTGAATGAATCTTGCAAAGCCTTATATTGTAGTAAGCTGTGTTGGACCGTTTTAAATGGGCCGTGACTTTTGTCCAGATTCACTGTATAGAGGAGGAGCTCGGACCCAGGTCAAACATCATCGTTTACCCCTCACTACAGAAAAGGTTTGACAGCTTCGGTAGTTAGTATGGACCCTCTACATCAATGCTAGGTAGGTAGTACTCTCAAATTGTGGTATCACTTTTTCAATAGGGGCCAATTTAAGTTTACACAGGGGTCAAATTTTTAAAATGGTCCAATCATGTTGAAATGTATGCCACATTGTCCGCCTAGTGATAAGGATTCCAAAAATGTATAGTTTGTACCATCTATGACCATTGGTTTGAGAGTTATAGGGTAAATATGGCTAAAGTGGTAAAAAAGGTCAATTTTCTATTTGTACAGGGGTCAAAATCAGAAATTGCTCCAATTTTGGTAAAAATGAAAGAAATTGTTCATCTAGCTTAATGTGTCAAATAAGGAATAGTTTGTACCATCTGCAATGCATAGTTACCATAGTTGTTATGCGACAAAAAGGTCATAGGCAACATAACCCAATTGGTGCATGGTGTTGACCTTCTTTGACCCTTATCTCCGTGAGTAAACATTTAACATAATCAAAACTATACTTTTTAGGAGTCCTCTTACCTCAGGCAATAATTTGCAAGTATTTAAAATATAATCAGATTAACTTTTAATGTTGACCCTGTACAAATTGAGATTGACCTTTTTTTTTACCATATTTGCCATTTTACCCTATAACTCCAAAACCAATGGTCGTAGGTGGTACAAACTATACATTTCTGGAATCCTTATGATTAGATAGACAACATGGCGTACATACAGGATTGGGGCATTTTTAAATTTTGACCCCTGTGTAAACTTAAATTGGCCCTATTGAAAAAAGTGATACCGCATTTTGAGAGTACCTACCTGGCATTGATGTGGAGGGTCCATACTAACTACCAAATGTGTTAAACCTTTTCTGTAGGGGGGGGGGGGTAAACGAACTCCTTAAATAAGGCCCTATGATATTCTGCTCCTCTAGTAGATTATCGTAACGCTTCTTGCAAAAAATATACCAAACTGTATACCGAAAAATGAAATAAAAATCTACAAAATGGTGGACTATCCCCATCAATCAAAATTACTACTAGTCACAGACATATTAAAAGAAGCAGAGTTTGTCATTTTGTTCCCTTTTAAAATTTTTAGAAATCACATAAATATTAACGTTTATTATGAATTTACAGAAGCATATTAGTGCCTAAAAACAGATAATTATTTCAAATATTCGCAAAAGTTTTCTCTCCTTTCCATTTAGCCGGTTATTTGTTTTCTTGTCTTCATCCACCCGTTTCTTTTCATCCTTACCCACCTGTTTCTTTCCTTTCATCCTTTCTCTTTTGTTTCTTTCCTTTCTCCTATAATTTTGCTGCTTCTCCCTGACCTCATTAGCATATTTACGGAGCTCCCAGCTTCTCATGTTGCACCTATAACCCATGTTTGATCGCGATTGGGCTACAACTTCCCAGGTAATACTTGGAAAAACGTTATTCTGAAAACCTCTGAAAACCTTTTATTTTGGTACTGTCTACTGAAGATAGCTACAGTGTGTGCCAAAATTGCCTCTGATTTTCGCCCAACTCCGGTCTTCCGCCGCGTCGCTTTTGATTTTTATTGATACATCATGTGTTTTCAAATACAAATCCATATTTCGTTTGACCTTTCGTGCGAGTGTCAAATAAATTCCATTTTGGTAGTAAGAGAGTTTTAAACAGAGACTCTTCACAATCAGTATACCCAGGCTTTTTACGTATAGGAGAGAAACTGATAATATGGGCTTTTGATGAAGGGCCCATACTGGTTGAGTTAGATACTAGTAATTGATTTTTATCAGCGAGCTATAAATATCGCCGACTGCGAGCTATTTGTTTTAAAGTATGAGCTTGGAGCCAGATAGAGTTACACACATAAACGAGTGCATTAATTTTACAATAAATCCCGATATTATGATGGCACCGTCACCCGGAAGCGTATCTCGAAATTTTGCTGTTCCTGAATTCGAATGTTTGGTATATAGTTAATGTTCTGTCTGTCACTCTATCTTAAAAATGAAATAACGGATATAATAAAGTTTGTAGCTCGTGAAGGTGAAGCAAAAGCGTAATTTCTTTGTTGTTTCAGATTTTATGAAGTCGGCGTAATTCGATTTTTTTTGGGTTTTTTACACCAAATTTAACACTATGAGTATAAATATGCCAACGCTTCGGTCGGTATTAACTTAACGGCTAGAATCATATCGGGCCTTCCACTGACGCACAGAATACGTTGTGAAATAAATATAGCACCATCTGTTGATAAGTGTTAACATTCCAGAGATTAAAACCTCTTATTGTATATTGCATGCAATAGTGGTTTGCTATATAATAAGTGATAATTTATTTTTAGGAATGACGAATTGTAATAGTCACAGATGTTAACGTATTAGAAATATCAGGAAGTGTTTAATGGACAAAAATACAGGTGTTTTTTTAATAGAATCCCCATTTGACATTAAAACTGATATTAAAGTTAGGTCAGGAAAATGAAATTTAGCGAAATCGTTTCAGCAACTATTATTGTAGTGTTACCTGACCGCGCTGTAGTTTGTCCCACAGGCTTCTCTCCTTGCTATCATCTATTGATGTCATTCCATTCGTATCAGAAACGGCAAATTATTTTTTTTTCAAAGTCATAATAATACGATAGACAATTCGTGAAGTGGACTGGACTCGCCAACGCAAGTCTCTTTAATGCCTAGATTCTCGTGCTTCCCTTGTTTGATTAACCATCGCTCCGAAAGGTCAAGAGGGCACGAAGAGCCCGGTCTCCACCAAGCAAACATCCGAGTTTTACGCAAAAAAATCTGTAAAAACAATAAGTACTTTTGTATTTAATTTGTTCAAAGTATTCAAATGGTTGAGTATCTTGATTTATTTTACACTTAAAAAGACTACAAAAAAGTCAAGTATGAGCCAACTTGTAAAAAAAAAAGAAGTTTAATTTTTTAAACAATTTTTATGCGATAAAAGTGCAATTGTATTATATATGAACATGTCTTAGCCCACGCTAGCTCCTCGCCTATTCAAACTCTGGTTTTCTACTTCAGTTCACACCACGCATATGCAATAGACAAGGTTCTTCAACCGTTTAAGAGGCAGGCAATGTTTTAGGGTAATGACAACATGATCCTTTACTGAACACTTGAAATTAACCAAGCTGCATCAGATTAGGACGTGGGTGTACATCTCTAAAAAACCGATATTTAATGACCAATGACCAACCATTTAAAGGCACAGAGAGAGATTTTTTGAGGATACAAATTTTTCTCTCATTTTTTCCCTGGATCGGTGGGCGTAGACTACCTACCGAGAACGTTTCGAAGCTTTATTGAACAAACAAGTCACAAATAAAGGTCGGTTTGCTCGAACCACAAGTTGTCGCCTGGTTGCGCGATGACTTGCTTTATGCGAATTTGGGCAATGATTAGAAAGAAAACATGCACTGGAGAGAAGTGTGACAAAGGTCACATAGGGTCACAAAGGTCACAGGAGGTCACCAAGGGCACATGAAGGGCACCCCACCCCGCCCCCGATGCACCTGCCCCCAACGCCCCGCTCCCTCGGCCCTCCCTGACACCCCCCACCCCCTCGCCTCCCACCCTGACCCTACCACGGCACACCGATTTGTGAATGGGCCAAAGGTGACATGAGGTCACCAGGTCAAATGAGGTCATCAAGGTCACATGAGTCCTCAGGTCACATTAGGTACCAAGGTCACATGGGTCCCCAAGGTCACATGGGGTAACAAAGTCACATGGGGTAACAAATGTCACATGGTAGTAACAAAGGTAACATGGGGTAACAAAGGTCCCATGGGGTAACAAAGGTCACATGGGGTAACAAAGGGTCAACATGTGGTAACAAAGTTCACATGGGGTAACAAAGGCCACACAGTCACCAAGGTCACACAGTGACCAATGCACCCATGGTCCCAAGGTCAACACATTCACCAAGGTCACACAGTCACCACGTCACATGGGGTCACCAAGGTCACATGGGGTCACCAAGGTCCCATGGGTCCTCCAAGGTCACATGGGGTCACCAAGTTCACAGTCACCAAGGTTACAGTCACAAAGGTCCCACAAGGTCACCAAGGCACATGAGCTCAGCCAGCCACATGAAGTCACCAAGGTCACATGAGGTCACCAAGGTCACAAGAAGTCCCAAGGTCACATGAGGTCACCTCGCCCCTCGCCGACGCACACCCCACCCTTCCATCGAACCCCCTAACCAACACACAACCATCCTGACTTCACGCAGATGCACACCACCCCGACCCCTCCCGAACCACCCAACCCCACCCCCTCCCCGACGCACCCCACCCCGCCACTAACCCCTACTACCCTGCCCCCTCCCCGTCACTACCACCCTGCCCCCTCCCCAACACCCACTTCCCCTGTCCAACACCCCCACTCGCCCCCTCCCCAACACCCCAACCCTGGGCCCCCATCCCCAACCCCCCCCCGGCCCGCCTCCCCAACACCCACCCTTCCCCTCCTCACCCACACCCTGCCCCTCCATATGATTCGCACACACATGTATGGTATAAGTCGTTTTGATGTACCCAAAGGAATTTCGCAATCCGATGTACCATTTGTAGCGTTCATTGCAATTACGGCAATAGTTAATTTGCTCATTTGCATACTAAGCCGCAGGTATCATGAACTTTCAAATAGCAAGAAGACTGCGCACCATAATGGGTTTTCGTGCAGTGAAAGGAACTTTGGCATATCCGAGGTACCGGTTCAAAAATAATATCGATTACGCTGATTTTTGCATTTATTAGTTCATTTTGCATAGGTACCTATGCCCAACCATCTAATCAGGCCTATAACTCATCCCGCTTCCCTTCCATCCACCAAGTTACATCATTATAACGGCCTTACGGAACTCCCGATAACTTGCACACAATCCTTTGCTGGAAAAGGGTTTCTCATTTTAACCGGCCAATATAAGCTAATTAATATTCATGAATATGCCAATAATGCAGCCAAAAGCTACACTAATATTCTGGCACATCACTCTATCACTCTACCAAGTATGAAGTAAATCGGGCTAGCGTTTAGCCACAGAGCTTTCAAAAAAGGTTAACCGATATGTCTTAAAAATATCAAATAGCTAATAAAAATACATGAATATGTTAATCATGCCACCAAAAAGCTTACACATATATTGGCGGCACCGCCCTTTATCTCCTATCAATTTGAAGTAAATCGGGATAGCGTTTAGCCTACAGAGCATTTAAAAAGGTTAACCGACATACGACGGGGACATACGGACATACATACATACGCGACACACAGAAATTTGGACTGTATGTCCCTCCATGAACATTCGTTCAGGCGACACAACACCGCAAACCTTGTTTGGGAACTGCCTGCATCGCATCGTCCCCCTAGAACCCAGGCTTTGACTTTCTGTCTGCACGACAGAAAATACTAAATCATCAGTCTTATTACATAAAGACGGCGTACTTGGCTTCAATTCACTTCAATGTGTGATCTAATAACATTGGTAAGCCTTCCAAATATGCAAAACATCCGGGTTCTCCAAAATGGGGGCATTTCTTTCCGGAAATCTCCTCATTTATCTTTAACGGTCAGAAACTACAAAATAACGTTTATACATCAGAGGCTTAGATCCGTTTCCGAACTTAGCAACTTGCAACTTCATGGTCCTTTCTCATTTATCTGTCTCGATTGACAGCTGGTTCAAACCCCAACGCAATTACATTATATTAAAAATTTACGAATTTTATCAACAAGAGCGGACATGGACTCCAAGTCATTGCATAGATTATGCAATGAACATGCAATTTTGAACTTTTTTTCGATTGATAGACTGTTCGTATGTTTCTATTAATAACCTATTATCATGATTCAATTAGCATTATGTTAAATAATGTATTTATTATTTTACTATCTGGAGGCCCGCGCTTCGCGGGCTCCCGCTAGTTGAGTGAACGGGGCGATCACTGCAAGAGAAAAGATCACTGAAACTGAAGCGATCACTGAACAGAAATTATCACTGAAAACAGAAGCGATCACTGAAACTGACGCGATCACTGAACAGAAATATCACTAAAACTGAAGCATAACTGAAGAAGTACACATATTCGACACCGTCATAATCAAACCAGAGGAATCCCCATCATCAATCCCTCCGATGATTACCCGTCATCCTGAGTTTAAGACTCCCCCGCACCCGTGTCCCAAACACTTTTAGTTACCTCAATTTTCCCGTATCATATCCTGTATCTCGCTTAGTTTTACAAATTTTAGTTCCTTTTCTCGTATTTTTAAATAACTAAAAATGCCAATATTTAATCCCGTATAAGTTTCCATTTAACTTTTTCAGATGTCCAGACCTCATTTTTCCTCTCATAACTCCTCAAATTTCCGTATAAACTTGTCTTCATCCTGCAGTTTATGCTTTCCCCCGTCGCAACATCCCTTGAGCGTATTTTTTCCACAACTTCAATTTCCCGTATAGTTTCCAGCATATCCCGTCGCTTAGCCCTATGTAGGCCTACTCCTATTTTCTAACTAAAACCGCAATATTTTCATCCGTAACTTACCGTATAGTCAATTTTTTCTCAAACTAATCTCAAACACTCAACTACTTCCCCGCGTGTGTTTCTAACCCGTTACTTTCCCTCCCAATCAACGAATAATAACATAACTGTATTGATCCTTATTTTCTTTACCCACATCCCGTTTTAGTAATAAGCTCGGTTGTTTACACTACCGTACACAATGTATATGGCCTGTTACTTGCGTATACCGCATGTGCTATCACGCTTAACCGTTGCGTCCGCAGATAGCGTCTCACGGGTTACCACCCGTCGCAACGCACCACGCATACGCCGCCCGCTTATTAACGCGTACAAACAAATTATAATATCATAGCACCGAGCACATTTTTTAGTGATTTTTCAGTCATTTCCTGAACGGATTTGGTCCAATATGTGGTTTACCCGTCCGGTATCCTCCACGCACCTTTCATGTGAATTTGCGCAATATGGATCGAAACTTACGGAGCCTTTTGGCGAATAACCCACATACATCTAACATCCAACATTAGCCAAATTATAGTATGATAGCATTAATATAATCACTATTAATTTTGAGATTTTTTTATTTACATTATTATTATTACTAATATTATTATTATTACTACTATTAATATAATTATTTTATTATTATTGATGGATGACGATACAACGACGATGACGATGGTGATGACGGTATCGCGATTTTACCTACACCCTTTATCACATAATCTGCATTTACAGCCCCAAACTTTATCGTAATATACCTAGATTCAATACCACTAGTTCATAATGGAGCCATTACCCATTTTTATACATGTAGTCCGGTCCTCAGGTTTTCTACCTATTATTACTCCCTATGAGCCATAAAATAGCCATGACATGCTCACTAACGATTCCGCACGCAGTATCATCAGACTGACACGAGAGAAGGATTGCAGTTCATTTTAGCATTACACACTATAATATTCGACATAATGCTGTTTGTTACAAGCTGGACTGCCTAACCAAATTTTGTGAAAGGGTTCAGGTCTATCGTGCATTCCATGACACAATAATATAATACAAATTTTACATGATGACAATGATATAATGATACTTCATTTATGTGATGATTTATTTTTATAATTGTTACTCGGAGTCCGCAAAACCGCTATATATGCTTCGCATCCACCGAATAGCAACCGTTTGGTCTGATGATCGCCATGTGAAACTCCGAGTAACACTACCGTTCAGTAGGTTCATCAATTTATCTCGCTCTGCTTTCAAGGCAGTGAGCACTCTGCATGAAGATGGTCTCCTCGCCATATTTAAATATAATATATATATATATTAATTTTTTTAATTTTTTTAATTTTTTTAACTATATATAATATATATATATATAATATATCTATATCTATCGAACTTTGAACTTCTCAGCTAGGGATTCACATGGACTACGCCATATATATCGGCCGCATGACCTAGTTTTGATGGTATTATAGTTATTGCTGTTCAAATAAGTAGATCCCAATTAGCGGTGGTCTGAGGTATAGATTGAAGATCTGGGACTCCCGAGCTGATAGTTGTACTAATTATGTGGCCGACACACTGTTCATCACTTCTCGTCGTGTTTTTATCCAAACACTTGTGCGTTACATGAGAAGGGCGGAATTACACCAAGAGAGGAACATTACTGTACTGGACTAGCATGCCCTGTTACTCCGATTTAAAATCAGGGCGGGATTTAGAGGGGGGCGCAACCCGGCGCGCGCCCCCTCTTATTTTTTGCAGAGCACAGGGCGCCGGGCGCCGCATAGAGCGCCCGCGCACTGGTAATCAATAAAAATTACTTTTTTTTTAACCACAGGGCACACTGTAGATATCTAAGAAGACGGTACAGGCGTCCGGTGCCGTGTAGATCTAGCTTGTCATGTTTGTGCGCCCTGAAAATTTGGCGCCCCCTCTATTGAGAATCCTGGAGCCGCCCCTGAAAAATGACTCACCTGTGCACTTTGGTTCGGGTGAGAGTTGGGGAAGAACCCTTGGTCAGTCGACTATAGATACCTCATATGTCTTAATTACTGACCAGAAGTGAAGCGACAATACAACATTATACACTCCATATGCTTGGAAACTAAGATTAAGTCGCCTATTATAATATCAATTTTATAGATGTTTTCGAGAAGAGGTTCAAATATGCTTTTGCATTTACGTCATTTTTTGGTTATGTGACTCCGCGCTTTTGTTCAAAGTAAACAATACATAACAATACATGGGTAATATTCTATAAATATAGATATTCTACACGGACGGTTTGTCTTCAGACAATATTAGCAAAACAATTTGTTAATAATTGCTATCGACGTAAATGGCTTGCTGTACGGAACCGAAGAAAAACGGTGTTATATATTTGATGCTATCTACTCTGAAGAGAGAAAACGAGACCTGCGGGAAAACTGAATAAACGTAGAAGAAAGATGCTCATGGATATGATTATTACGAAACTTAATATGACCTTCTAATGTAATTATGAGATCACCTTTACTTTAATATGACCATTTCTAATCGGAAACAATACAGTACTCAGCATGTACAAAACCCAGCACTTATTATGGTGACCTGTCCCTTACTGTGTACAATCACAGCGAGTCGTTTTCAACTGCATTTCCGAATACAAGACATCTCGCACGGTGTTTGTAATATTTCCAATTGCACACTCGCTGTGCATGTGAAAAGGATTTGATTTTACTTGTCACATATAGTCTGTTAATAGAAATAACAGAATCAATGCTTATACGATCTAGCTTGGCTGTGCACCATATAGTAGTGCTGATAGTTAACACTCGCTCGGGTATCTTGCTTGAACTTTGATATCTAGGCATGCTGCAGCTGTAGCAACGACAGTTAATTAAACCAGAAAACCCCCAATATAGCGTCACTACCTTACTTTAAGTTCACGCCAGGCCAATTATTAACTTTACACGAAAATGTTAGAAATAGATTTTAATCTTATATCTGGAGGCCTTTTCCTGTAAGTGCATTAACTAAGGAAAGTAACGCCAGCCTTGCCTGTAATATCGTTCGACAGCTTTCTGGAGAAAGATTGGTGTTTTTCACAAAGATAGAATACGACAAGACGAGAAAAAAGTCCCCAAGCCTCAGGCTGATATATCTATACAGCAAATAAAAATATCTATAAAGGCATATGTCAACGTGAGGTTGAATTTCGATATCAATAAAATGCAGGATGTTCTGTAATTACTGCCGATTTGATGTGCACGAAAACATACAATAATTCTATGGAATGACGTCATTCTGACGCCATAGGGAGCTATAGGTGTGGCATTTGATGTTCACTAGCCCTTTACCTGCTGTATTAGTTTAACAGATGTACAATATTGAATGCTCGTTTTTCTCTGTTCAATTCCGACAGAGAACAAAATGAGTGAAAGTAATGTTGTCCGGGTTCGAAGTAAATAAAAAAGAGGTATAAGAGAGAGAATTAACAAAGCGAATATTAGGTAATCTTGTCAACGGGACTTCCCGCCCCGCGAGTCTCGCGAAAAGCATCGACTTACATAACATAGGCCCTAAGTGTAGTATTTCAAAGCCGTCGGCAACTGGCTGTATTTAGCTGGCCTGTATACGAAATTTACGCGGGCCAACGGCCTGAACCTGTCAACACGCTTCACTGCATTTAGTTAGCCAGGCTAGGCAAGGCCGTAGAAAAGCTCAATTTGAATTGCTTATTTGCATACGTGTGTTATTTGCGTTGCAGCATATATGGGGCTAATTTCAGTTTGCTTTCCGATATCTGTGGCAAAATATGGCAGTGCATTCCAACACATCTACTACAGATGGACTTACGTAACTGACATTATATTTGCATATTTCAGCAGAGCAAAGTATTTCAAATCTTGATATTGTAGATCAGAAGCAATATAAATGCCCGTACCGGCGTGTCATCTTCATCTGATAAGCGCCATTAATGATTTCCCTTCTACAGTATAGCTAAGTGCTTTCAATGCTCGACTTAATGGCATTGCTGCAAATTAACGATGTATTTTTTAGATAATCACGAAATCAATATTGTACCGACCATCTTATAACTAAAATGGGTATTTAAATGTGAACTTCGTCAATAATCACATGAGCTAAATGGGTAAATTTAATCTGGTAAAAAAGAATACCCTGCATAATTTGTTAGTTTATTTGCATAATACATTGTGTTTCTGCTGGCATACCGAATACAAACGGCGAGGATATAATGAAAGCTTGCGCTTGCTAAAAATATCTTCGGTATAGACAATGACTATTAACTCGCTTAAATTGTATATACACGTTATTAACGGTTAAAATCAAGGAGAATGTCCGTTAGGTGATTATGCCTAGAGTTCGCTATCACTTTAGATCAAACTGCGAGCAGTACTCCGAGCATGGCGAGCGTTGTTCAGTTGGAGCAAGGTAATGCAGCCTCGGGGCCCTGTTTTGTGTTATGCAATACAATTTCGAACTTATTGAATTTGGATGACTAGGGGATATTTTTGTAAAAACTCGTCGCTTGTCATCAATGTAATGTATACGTGATTATGGTTGAAAAGCAGACTGATATTATAATGAGGTTGAATAAAGCTTTTCAAATTTAAAGGTGCATTCTAAAAATAACTTTGACATATTTTTCTATGTGGATTGGTGGCAGATACAGTCCCCTGGAACTTTATTCAAAAAAGATCCATGTGAATAAGATAAACCCTCTGGTAATGCATTTGGATGACGGTAATATTTAGTAGGAAACGAACAGAAATACATATAAGGATCCACGTGATGTTTTACTGCAGCTTTGCCCATGTAGTTTTCACAAAGAAATTGTCGATTTTACGAAAAGCGTAGCAAACCAGTAACAAATGAAGTTTGGGTTAAAATACTGTACTTAGGGGGAGGTTCGGTCCAAAGCAATGACAAGCAATTTATAAGCAAGTCCATACAACTTCTGTTGTTCTTGTTATATGTAAGCATGCCTTCAGGAATGCATATGCTTAAGTTTTATTTCAGATTCAGTGTGCTAATATCCTAAGCAGTATTCATATTACACTTCTCAATACACCACTGTAAGTCAGGAACACGACTTTTATTACAAAATGATCCATTATGAGGAAAGTAACCTGTTCACAGATTGTTGATATAAATTGATTATGGTGTCATTCATGATACAAGTGAGAATAACAACAATCAATTATGACTTTTAGTACCAACACCAAGCGGACGTTCGGACATTTGTAACTTTTTTAATCCAATCTAATAATTTAAACAAAAAAAGTCCTTTTATGTAAAATCCAAAAATACCCTACTTACCAAAAAGAAAGGCTTCCAAATTTAATGTTTACATTAAATGAGGGATTCCCCACAAAAATAAACCAAAAAGATGTGATTAGGTGCATTGAAGTCCTGCCTCGTGTAGGAAGTGTTTTTATATCGATGCTACCCTCAGTTTTCCTTAAAGTAGCGATCCAAAAAAATGTACTAAAATGCCACCCCATCCAAACCCCTTCTTCCGGCCTATCCTATCACTTAAAAAGGCGCGATAAAGATGAGTTATTATAATAAGTCCATATATAATAACAAAAGTAAACACGGTTATAATACAAAATTACATTCATGTGTTCTACCTTGTGCAAGTATACTAGACATGCTCCAGACATTTCTAGTCTATTGCCTCACTGTAACAGATCAAAATATCATCACCCCTCAATTCCAATTATATCCTGCCAGAGCACTCTAGTTTACCCGATCTTTGCCGACATTGATGACACTGTTTTGATGAACAACGGCCTTTAACATTTCTCAAATCAATCTGGTGATAGTTACAATGACTCATCTCATTACCTACTATTTCACTTCGGCAATGGAATTTCTATATTGAAGTCATTGCTCCCAAAATTTAATTCCCGTTGTATGATTTTGTGTAAATTTGCTGTTACCAGGATGTGTATTTTATTATATTGAATTTACCTTAAAACGTCCGTTGGGGCTTGTGTACATCTCAAGTAAAAATACATCATATGATTATTATGAGTTGAAATACCTTTTGATTGAAAACTTTAGTCAGCAAATCTTGACGGTAAGCATGTATCAATCAATGATTTCGGCGATAAGCTAACAAGAGTTGACAAATGTTGTCAGTTATATAGCCGACTAGCAAATTTAAGCGGGCAGATGCATTCCGTTGGCCATGTGAGCATAAATATCAGCAAATGTGTCGCGCATGATTCTCAAATTACAAAATGGATATACTCTGCGGAATTGCGGTTCTATGCTAAATGTTAATTTATTCTTCGATCTACTCTATCCTAATTCATCTCTATCTTTTCGTCTTTTTCCTTTCAGAGACTCCAGGGAATCCGTTTTAGCTCCGTTTCTTTGCAGAAGGTCTACTTATTCAACCTTTGGTCGGTCCTATTCGTCAGCATTAGCGCACCTGTTCTACGACTTCTTCAGGTAGATAGTGGCCTCGAATCTTGCGAACATCTGGAAGTTTACGCGGGAAAACTTCGTACTCTTCAGATTGATGGCAGTGCTGTGTTGAGGACATTAACTGTCCGCAGCGGTCGAGTCAATCACTTAGAGCTTCGTAACTGCCAGGATCTTGACCCACGTTGCCTACAAGCCGTCCTTTTAGATAATCCGCTACTTGGAGAGCTACGTCTAGGGGCAGTCTCAAATGACGAGTTGATACTTGATCATCTCACCTGTCCGAGTTTAGAAACACTCAGTATTCTTGATGATTTCACATGTGCTGGCCTTTTGGTTCGATGCCCCAATCTGCGTGTGATTCAAACAGCTGAAGAGATAGAAATCTTATCGCTACAGCAAATTATCATCGTTGCAGACCACCTTGTCAGAGTGAGCATATTTGGTCTCCCTGCTCTACGCAATCTGCTGGTTCAGTGCGATAGCGTACAACATGTCGAGATTAAAATGTGTGGAGATGAATCGGTGTGCCTTCGGTCATTTGTCATTCAAGCTACGCGAAGCATCGGCCTGCTTCGGTTCTTGGACTGTTCCGTTGGTGCCCTCATCCTTAGCGCTCCCCGCGTTCACACCGTTGTTTTGTATCGGTGTCAAATTGATGACTATGCCCTTCGAATGGCACTCAATGGATGCCCCAATATCATCCACCTGAGTGTTGAAAAATGCAACACAATAAGTCAAGTGTGTGTGCCTGCTAACGCTTCACTACTCAAGTACCTTAATCTGTATGGTTGTCACGGGCTACTACGGGTTGCCGTGGATTGTCTTGGTCTTCTGGCTATCAACCTAGGTCAGTGTCCCAAGGTACGATTGTTTGTGAGAGGCCTTGAGTATGATCTGTCGTTACATCCGGTATGCAAGTATCCCAAAGTCGTCTTGCCACATCAATCCTTGCGATGGAGTCACGATCACAAACCGCAACTTTTTAATATACCATGACTTAACAATACTAATAGCGGTATACTGATGACTATTTTGCTGCGTGGATATTAAATAAGATGGTGGTGTCAGAGAAAACGGAGCAATGTAATGATGCCACATTGAAGAAGGATCCAGAAGGAAGTAATCGTACAATGTTCTTTTTCGTCACGGTCTGTCTATCACCATCTTCAAGACTTGTGAAGCCTATATGCTCTCCGAGATACCTATGCCCACACTCGCAAGTCTGGGTCCGTCACCCTAAGCACATACTAATAAACATATAAAAATGGGCTGTATTCCTATAAATGAAGCGGACCAACATTATGACAATGTACTATCAACATTATCTCCGAAATCGTCGGTTTCAAACGGACGAAAGCAGTCAATATTTCGTACCAGGTCTTCATTTACTCCATGCACTGCCATTATAGAGGTCTGATCTTCAAGGACAACGTGAGTACTCCGTGAAATTGAAGGGTGTACTACAAGTGCAGCGCGTTTCATGATAAATGATGAATAGTGAATGAATAGGACCACGACAGTGAAGAAGCTTGAAGAGCACCACCATGTATAGACCATATCAGGACTACATGATCAAGATGACCATATCTTTCAGTTGAACTCTTCAGAGATTACGGTACACGAGGAAGGGTTGTGACAATTAGCTACCCTGGGTCACTAGTGACCCTGATGAATTCATCAGACTAGTACGGAATAAACTGCATAATTCTGCAGTTTATTCCGTACAAGTCTGATGAATTCATCAGGGTCGCTAATTGTCACAACCCCACGAGGAACGCATCTGACATGTCGACCTTCTTTATAACTTTTACTTTCCATTTTAAACCCCTGAATTGCTAAGTCTTATACTTTATCTAATCAAACTAAAAGACGAATTTACATTGCCCGTGATCTGCGTGGAGCGAATTAACAACATACCCACTCTGTGTAATTCTTTCTAATAATGGCCCTAAACAAGCACTTCTGATAATAAAGCAGATTAAGAGGTTCACCCGCTCCATAGTATTGTTCTTTGTTTTATGCATATTGACACCATTCTCCCCGCTAACTGCTATTTACTCAATTTTGGGGAACATTTTCGGTTTAAGCTTGTTCTCTTTTCGGTGAATTTGGATCCCCTTTTGGTATCATTGGGCCTTGCCAATATGTACAAAATACAATCATACTAAAATACAACAAAATATCACATCATACTTCAAACACAAATGAAGAAACTCTTCTTTGATTAGGCCAAGAAAAAAAATTGTCTCAGAAGACCGCACGCATTTTGTTTAAATAGGTCTTTTAGCACATTGTTTTTTTAGGTTTTTGCTCACTTGGGTTTTTTTGAAAAATTTTCAGCAAAAAATGAAAATTTGAAAAAATGAAATAAGTGGGTCAAAATTGCAATATTTTTATTTAAAATCTCGCATTTCGCATTTCTCATTTGCATTTTTCACACTTCTTCTGAGACAAACTTTTTTGTTGGCCTTAACTGTATTATATAGCATGTTTAGTTAAAGACACTATCAGTGATTCATCCGAAAGAGTCAAAATATTTTAAATTTGCAGAGATGGTCAAGTGCGTGAAGTATTAAGTCCGATAATCTCATAAGTTACTTTCTTCAACTGAAGAATTGACAGAAAAGGAAGCAAACTGCAGTGTTCAAAGATATGACTCTCCATTCAGTTACGTGTTGTAGTAAGTGTCCGAACGGACAGTAATGACTAATATACCCGATGTTGCCCTTATTAGGTTGCTTCTGGCTCTATCATTTGTAGAATATGTTTGGGTACATGTACTTGTTACAGACATGCAAAAATCTGATTTTTGACGATTTTTCGATTTTCTGATTTTCCAGGAATAGAACTTGTTAAAAATCGACTGTACAAACCAGATCATGGAAACTCTAAATAACTTCAAAAACAAGAGGAAGCCAAACACGCAACATGAGGCTTTAGGGAAGACCCAACTTCCCAAACCGTATTGGTCTCATTGTTACATTTGTCTAAACTAAATTCGTCCCGCTAATTTGCTTGCTACTTTATTAAGAGAAAAGAATTTGTATGCCGTTGCAAGTGTATTGCGATGATTTTCAAATTGGAGCTCAAAGATTATTTACTGGTCAAAAATTTCACAATGAAAAAAAAAATCAAATTCTTCGTCAGGTTGCAAGGATACTGAAGGTATAGTCTGTTACGTGTGATATTGATATAAGCTAGGAATGACTTCAAAACTAAACCATCGGTTGCATGCTCGCTGGTTAAGACCGGTTCTTTCCGGCTGGAACTGGTTCCTTTTCTAAACAATGAAACATGGTCAACCGCCTTGAACCGGCAGTCATCCATACTGAGATAGAGGGCAAAGGTTAACATGGTCAATGAATTTTTACAAGGATTATAGTCAAAAGGCCAATAGAGCTAGGCTAATGACATTGGTCATACTTTCCACTGTATCTCTAGGGGCTTAGCGGAAGCATGGGATGTGGTGAGGATTGTGATACAACAATTAGATTTAAGAATGTCTTGAATGGTTTGGAGATGCATCTCATGACAATTTTGGGGCGGTGGTCATTTACTCGAGTACCAAAAGTAGAGCGATTCTCCCGGGGTTTTTAACCATGACCAGGTTTACCTGACCACCACCACCACTACGAATTCAATAACCTTTACTAAATTAAGCCGTTACAGGTTTTGAGGCCAAGAATTTTAGTTTTTTTAACGTGAAAATTTCGGGGAACAAGCTGAAAATGTCAGGATTGGTGCAGAAAGTGTCGAGATAACCTTAATAAAAGTCCCCTTAAAATCATCTTGGTGCTTTTTCCAGGAAATCAAGGGGGACAAAGTTGTACAGGGGTAAAATTACAAAATATTAGAATGTCCTTAAATGTGTTTCCCAACATTTGTCATGTCCCCAAGGACAATTAAAACGGTATAGTTTGCCCGATCTACCAACCTGTACGTTTACAGTTACTACAGACCTCCTAAATCATTCATGGCCATCATGGGGTAAATATTTCAAAATGATCCAATTTCATTGAAACCAGATTCAAATTGCTCGTAGTGCAGTCATATTAAAACAGAAAATGTTCATTCAATTCACCACATGGATTCAATATTGACATTATAAGAGCAGAGAGAAAGCAGGACCCCCATAGAGCCTGTAGAACCCAATCACTCTTGGCCCTGTAATTTTGCAAGTAATGACAATCACCTGTTTAAAATATTCCATTGTGTTCATGTAAAATAATATGAAGAAAGGAATTTGACACATCTTTCAGAAGATCCGGACCATTCTGAAAATTTACGCCAGGATGACCTTGAGCCTTTTTTACCATAATTATAGTTATTAAACTACAAGCCATAAGATAGGGCAAACTATACATTTTTTTAATTCTTGGGACATGACAAAAATGTTGGAACACATTAAGACAATTGAAAGATTTCGTAATTTCCCCTGTACAAACTTTGCCATCTTTTTCTGAAAATGCACAAAGAGGATTTTGGGGGACTTTAGTATATTATTCTAGAAACATTTCTGCACCAATTCTGACATTTTTCAGCTTGTTCCCAGAATTTCCACCTTTCCATTGTTATTTTATTAATACTCTTGGCCAGTATAATTTTCTAAGTGTCAGGAAAGGTGGTCAGTGTAAAAACCTGTAAGGTTAACAGGAAAACCCGATTTCCCCCTGTAATTTAATCTATACATTTTTTAAACTGAATCCTGTATAACAGGCGAAGAAAATTATTAATACGTTTCACGTTAAGTGGAAAATGGTTAAGTTTTGATTCTAATTAATCTGACCTTACCGCATGTAGCTTTCAACGGACACGCTATAAGAAATTCTGATTAGATACTGCACAGCTCTCTGGCTGAAAACACGGATGAATTGATGGATGATGTATGGATGTGTACAACAGCCATTGCATGGACTGTGGATTTAGACCTTCACTTAGCGCACAAAATTTGAAAAAAACATTAACATGTTAAATAAATCGAATACTTTCTGTAGAAGGTCTATCACAGTATCTTCCGATTTTTTTTCTTCATAATGTTGTCAAAATAATGATATATATAATATTTTTCGTAATCTCAGACAATACCTCCGATAAAATAAGCGAGTAAATTCATACACGGGCGCACTAAAACTATTCTAATTTGGTAAACGGATTTTCCCCCCCCCCAAAAATGGCCCAAGTGCGCATCTAAAGCCACGTATCTACTCTTTCCAATGAAAGGTCATTGATCTGTTTATCACGTACTGGCAGGGTTGGCTGAATAATCATCGTTATGTGAATGAGCAAAAATTCGGCGCCGGGAAACAAAGTAAATCGACTTGTAAATGAACTGGGCAAGTAACCATCATAATCGCGACAAGGCGTTGCCATGAGAAATTATCCAAAAAAAATCAAATTATTAATCACAACATTGTCTTTTTAACATACCACTTTTTATGTTTATTTGATAACGCCTGTATATTGGGCTATTGGATACCTGAGAATACTGAAACTGAAAATGTCGTTCTACTATAGGTCGGATTTTTATCCTGTCAGGTCATAAACGTTTTTGGGGCGTGTCGGAGATTCCATTCGTTCTGAGAGGTCGTATGCTTTAACCCATCAATACAATTAGAAATTCGATGTCAAGATACCGGATCAGATCAAGGCCATAATTTAAAAGGTCCCTTTTCTCACCCCCGAAGGCAAAATATTTTACAAGGCAAATACACTGAATATAATTCACATTTTTTAGCCACTTATTTTATTTTTTTGAACTTTAAATGATTCTCTGAAATTGTTAGTGGTTGACTGTAATTGTATAAATGATCTGAATCAGTTAATTATACTAACCAAAACGGTTTTTTACGTAACTAAGGAAATAGAAAATCTGATACGTTCCAATTTATTCGTCTTGTTCCAGGAATTTATCCAAATTGGTCCCATCATTTATCGAAGACTTAGAGGTTTGGTCAGTCATAACAAACGACAATATATAAGTGGCCTAATCCTCCTCTTTACCCGCCCTCGATTTAAGGACACTCTATCCGTTCTTTGATTGACACCAAACAAGAGGATCAATTGGTGTCTCAGACTTTCGACAGTCTATTCAATTGAATATGTTATATGACGCCTTCCTAAATTCGATACAAAAAAGGTCATGTACAAGGGTCAAAGCACTTACTCTGGTGAACTAGGTTGAGCATTTCACCTGTTAATACGCTTTTTTAGTTTCTGATCTCAACACATCCCCTCCACATGAATTCGTACCATCGCCAATATGCGTTTACTGACGAGGAATAAAAAATCAGACTATAGAGGTCACTGACGTTACATTACATAGGTGTCCAAAGGAAACGTTATATTACATGTCATTATACTGTTTGTAGTGATAAAGACCGTTTAAATTTTCACTTTTAAAGTAATTGTTGATAACCAGCTTAGCATATCCCCGAAAGAGTGAACCTGTTAATCTTACATTCTTGAACACGTTCCAACATTCCCCAAGCAGGTGTTTTCAACACCTTCTTTGTTTCATGCATACAAGCATTTCATCTGGCAATAGGGCAAGATGGAGAAAATAGTTGAAGTAGAATTGGTGTGAAAGTAGTCATAGTCCAGCAGGTATCATAGTCCTGGCGCCATCGACTACAACGGAATAAAGCGTGGAACCAATGTTTCGTGAAGAGTCAACGGAATAGATTGCCCTATTGTCACCATTGTTTTCCGGACTGTGAGCCCGGAGGACAATATCTCCTGCCACAGTGGCATGATTCTATATTTCTTCGTGGTGGTTACGCCGCCGCGTGCATATGCAGTCGCAAATTTCTTCTTTAATTTCAAACGCAATGATTGACGCCACAAGGAGTGGCGGTAACTCGAGTTTGATTTGTGTGTATACGTGCTTCCACAAACGGCAAAGTGGCGCTCATATCTATACAAATTTTCCAAGAAAAAGTGACGCATTCATATACCAAATGGCCCAAATTTAAACTGAACAAAAAGTTTACCACAATTCTGTTTTCTGCTCAAATTTTCCTTTTCAAATTTAAAATGCAGCCAATTTGGCCATTTTGAGGATTAGATAAGTTTGAAAAAATCACCATTTCCATAACAAATGCTTTTGCTACCCATATCTCGGACCCATATTTGCGGCACGTTTTCGAGTCCCCCTCCCCCCTTGACATGGCGATGAGAATTACAATCAATTATTTTGACAAAATTATGAAGAATTTTACACAGTCATTTGTGATACCCTGCCAATAGGCACACTAACTGTAGCGGCTTTTGTCCATGATCTAATGACCTAATTGCAATTCAACTCTTAAAATGTACATGCATGAACTACGAAATTGATCATTGACTCGTGGTTAGGTGGATATCTTAATGGAACATTAATGTACAGGCATAGTATGTAAGATGACTTATTTATATTAAAGGCACTATCGATGATCCACTCGAAATCTAATTGATTTGAAATTTGCAGGTGAAGCTTGCAGTGTTGAAAATATGAATATCCATTCAATTGCTTGCTTTGTCCGTACAGACAGAAGTAAAGCCTTCAGCGTTGAATCCCTTTAATCCTTACAGTGTTGCTTTTGGTATTATCATTTGCAGGGTATGTTACAATACCTAAATCTTTTAACAAAATTTGATATTTTATTATACAAATCAATCATGGTTAATGCCTTTATGCAGGTTCACGACTTTCTGGTAGGACCGTATCACTACCCCACTTAAAATTCAACTGCTTATGGTTTCACACCACTAAATACTGGTCCCATTCGTTCCTGTACAAAATGGGCGAGATGAAAACGTCATTTTCTCCTCAATGGAACATCTCAGACCTTAAAGCTAACATTCTGCTTGAAGATCATCATATCTCTACCTAACCCAATCAATCATGAAATTAAAATCCCCAAAATTTTCGAGCTACTGGACCGCGAAGACTAGCACGCACCGTATAGCCCTGGAGCTAGCACACATTTGTAACACATCTCAAGTACAAAAGGTTTGAGTGATTAAATATGTTGACAGGCTGACCGGAACCCCTGAAACGTGATTCTTAAGTGCCGCAAGTGGTGCCTTAAGGAGAGGGGGCCAAAACAAAGTTTGTACAGGGGTCAAATTTGTAAATTGATCCAATCATGTTGAAAAGCACACCATGTTATGTGTCTAACCATTAGGATTCAGAAAAGGTATAGTTTGTAATATGTACAGCCTAAAGTTTCATAGTTATAGGCTAAAAACAGCAAAAATCAATAAAAAAAAAAAAAAAAAAAAAATGTCCGTACAGACAGAAGTAAAGCCTTCAGCGTTGAATCCCTTTAATCCTTACAGTGTTGCTTTTGGTATTATCATTTGCAGGGTATGTTACAATACCTAAATCTTTTAACAAAATTTGATATTTTATTATACAAATCAATCATGGTTAATGCCTTTATGCAGGTTCACGACTTTCTGGTAGGACCGTATCACTACCCCACTTAAAATTCAACTGCTTATGGTTTCACACCACTAAATACTGGTCCCATTCGTTCCTGTACAAAATGGGCGAGATGAAAACGTCATTTTCTCCTCAATGGAACATCTCAGACCTTAAAGCTAACATTCTGCTTGAAGATCATCATATCTCTACCTAACCCAATCAATCATGAAATTAGGGTAGTTATCCCCAAAATTTTCGAGCTACTGGACCGCGAAGACTAGCATGCACCGTAGATCCTGGAGGTCACAACACTTTTTCAGTCAGGTGTTCCCTGTAAGAATACAGTTAAAATTGGTTTGTCGGATCAAAATAACATATCAATGACAACCTTTTTTTTGATATTCCTACAGATTTTATACTTAATATTGATAGCAACCATGATTTGCAACCCAGATCTCGCCTTTTCTCACAGTTTTTAGGGTATACTTAGGCGAGGTCACAAAAAAAACCTCATCTGCAGTGGGGGCTGGACTTACCTGTTTCTCACGTTATTTACTGGTGTGAATCCTTATGTAACGTTAAAATTAAATCATATCTTAATCTTTTTTCTACCCCTCCTGCTGGTCCTCGACATTGTGTGCCACCGGTGAGTCAAACTATAACAAACATTAAAACGGTAATTTAACATTATCGAAATTGTGTCTCTTTAAAATTCAGAGGCAAAATGGAACGATTGCGTGTATGCAGTAGACAGATATCGAAGCACGCAGGATGGTATTGATAGAAATATTACACAGTGACAAAATGTACATAGTTATATGTATGAAGATGTGAATTATGTATGTGACAATGCCGCCAAACTGCTGTCTGTCTCTGTGTACATTTTTACGGATGAGTACCGCAAAAGGCCAAGGATATTCCATTAATATTGCTGCGACAAGCAAATAAAATCATATTGCATAACAAAATTATCTCGTTTCAAACTGTATTTTATTGAGAGTAGATGTGTGTCCTCAATTTCTATTAACCGTTCTTATGATCTTATTAACTTATGTTTTAACTGATTGCCATTTCCAGAATCATAAAAGTTAAAGGTCCATAGTTCGATCTCTAATAGCCTCGTCTCCAGAACCCCATATTTAACCGAAGTGATCAAATATTTGGTATCTGAAGGAAGTACTATTTGTCCTGTGAAATCTTAGGGCTAAAGGATGTCTGGTTTGGATGTTATGAGTTAAACTTTGCCCCGTTTTACATTTTTACAAAGTACTCTGGATTACAAAATCACGTTTTTAGCTCTCACTTCAAAACAGGTTGAAATATATGCGCGAAACTTTACAGATGGGGTTTTGAGGTGAAGGCCATTCTATCAAGGCCAAAAATTTATAGACTTAAATCGGGTGATCCCCTTTAATATAGGTAGATCGACCAAAATGGGACATATTTTCGCTCACTTCATCGAAACCAAAAATCCTTTCGCCCTAAGATTTCACAGGGTAAATTGGAAAAATAGTAGCTTTCTTCTGATACCACAATTTTGACCACTTCCGGTAAAATCTGGGGTCCCTGGGGACGAGGCTATTATCGATCGGACCATGGACCGTTAAGTACTTAGCGTAATATTGAGTGCAAGAAGGTCATAACTACATGTCATTATAGCTATTTTGCCAAAATTAGCATAACTATGCTTAAATATTAAAATGGACCTTTCACAAAAAAAAATATATGGGCTATTTTTTTATTTACAAAAGAAAAATAGCCTATCTACATAAGTATTTTTGCTGGTGAGTGCAACAAAGTAGAGTATACCAGTTACGACTTAATTACACTAAACAGGATTCTATTTTGAGTGCAACAAAGTCGTATCTACTCCTAATTAGGCCTATTTAACCTATAACTTCGCAATAAATTGAGACTCATTTGAAATATATCAAATTATGCGTAATGACGTGCTTTTCATAGTACATAAAACCTCATTTTTTCTATTCATAATAAATGATCACTGAGTACGAATTATGTGAAATGAGATTGTCAAATTATAAAGTCAATTAAGTAGATGAAATTGGCATATCGCAGACAGGGTTATCATATCGCTTTACACTTACTCTTGACTACATCGGAAGATCTATTTGGACCACTGTCCCTATTTTTAAAATTTTCCTTCTAGTATATGGGTGTTTTCACAAAGATACCTAAAGTGTAACATTGTTTCAAAAAATTCAAGCTGATTAAACAGCATTTTGTAAACTACTTTCTTCATTACTTTTTTGTTCAATGTTGATCTCTAAAAGAGACAAATCAAGAACTATTAATTTTACCTTCATGTCTGAAAAATTGTCCAACAGCATGTATATGGGGGAGGAAATGTTTTAAACGGCAGTGTAACAATAGTAGGCCAGTCAAAATAGCTGAATGCTGCATTAACCAACCACTAATTGCAAACAGATCAATTCCAACAGAATTGTATTGAGAATACCTTTAAAAAACAACATAATAAAAGTCTACTAAAATCAAAGGAGTGGGAAAATAATTTTTAGGGGGTAAGGTTTTATAAGGGGTCCAAATATGAAAAGTATCAAAACGCGTCGACGAAAAGTATTGCAAACGTGTTCTACATTTAACAGGTTTAAAAAAAGGTCTATTAGGTTGCCATGATCTGCAGGTTTTTGTAGTTCAAGAGTATGAGTCAAAATAGGTTCAAGGTCACACATGGGGGTACATTTCAGACATCAGTTTTTCTCGTTATAAAAAAATGGTTGTCAAATTATACGTTGAAGTTTACAGAACCGAAAATATACTGGTTGCACCATCTATAAATTTGTTGCATATTGGACGCCAAAATGTGACTGGGGTGCTACAGGGTCTATGGAGGTCATGGACCTAGCTCTGTAATTTTAATAGAAAGGTAACATCAAAGGAATCTATTTACATTTACTTTATCTTTCTAGTGGGACAAATTTAACAGTTGACAACCAGTCCGATCAAAATCGGACATTCTATGAATTTTACCCAGGATGACCTTGAACTGTTATAGCCTTTGACTAAAACTATAACGCGTAGATAGGAGCAAAACTCTACCTTTTTAAAACCTTAGGAGTAGCCCAAATAAATTGGTACATTTCATTTGCATCAATTCGAAAACAATTCGAACTTGTTTACCCCTGTACAACGTGGGCGCCCCTTATTTCTACATGTTCCACGAGGTTGATTTTGGTAGGACTTTTAATATATTATTTTGGGACTATTCAGAGAATTAACACCCAAAATGTTTATGTTGCAATTGTGTGGGGGGTCCAATCATACAATATTGGACTATAGCTCTTAACCAAGGGGGAGGGGGAGGGGGGGGGGAAGTGACAGCGCTCGCAGCGATGAGAATACAGTACAATAACACCAACCATGCGTAATGCAATAGTATTAACCGCTCATTATATAGTAATAAACCATGCTCCACAAGCATTGAAACAACAGAATTTAGAGAGGCGGCAAACTTTAACATTACAAAGCGGACATTCAACATCATAAAGCGGACCTTCAACAACATAAAGCGGACCTTCAACATCATAAAGCGGACCTTTGCCATTTTGGGGGGGGGGGGGGCGTCCCAAAAAAAAAAAAAAAAAAAACCTGCTCTTAACTGCGGCTATATCTTAAAAGTATACAGTGTACATTGCTAGAATTTCATCTGAGTTATATAAAACGCTGTGGCACGTAGACTAGATGATATGGGATCAATAGCTGGTGTGTACTTAAAAATATTCACATCTGAAGTTCAAAACAAGTTTGACACATGTCAAATTCAACTAAACTCTAATTTCTTACGCAAATAGTTACATTCAGGGATGTTTTCAATTTTGGGTGGCCGCATAAAATTAGTTAATATTATTCATATCACTATTTTTAGAATCACAATTTTATCCCAAGAAAGTGACCATTTAGAGGACAAAAATTGTTATAAGATAAAAAAAGTGGTCACTAACACCAAAAATTCTTTCACTTATCTCTACTTACCTATACCCGTAAATTATGTAAAAAGTTATATAAATCAGTATTCCACAATCTTCAAAATTGGAGAATGGACTTCTGCGACCTGATAGGTACCTTTACTGTTGAAAAAATACCTTGTGCATCAAAACCAACAAAGGAAAATTAAAACATTGCATCAACAATGCAATTAAAAAAAAAACATTGCGCTCTCACGACCACTGCATGTGCCGCCTGCCGTCGCGGTTTGAAAAAGATAGGCCTCATATGACTTTGACCCTGACATGTGACCCTTTTTGACCGTCATAAACAAATGAGGGTTGCGTGTAATATCCATAACCACAAGTTTGGTTACAATTGAGGGAATTTACATTTTCAGACCCATTTCTTACAACTTAACCGCACGGACGCTTTGACCTTAGTAGTGGGCTTTGAGGCTTTGACCTCTATCAACAAATGAGGGACCCATGTTGCACCTATGACTCAAGTTTGGTTTACCATCCATTGATGTATGCGGCTATAAAGGCAAATGTACCATTTTCCACCCAATAAACATCAGACAACAACAGGCGAACCCTTTTCCCATCACAACAGACAACTACAGTAGACAAAATTATCCATATGTCTTCGTGCCTCATGGCAGGGCGACCAAAACAGAGGGGAAAAGCACTCGATAAATCGGGAAAGGAAAACCCGATCATTTCTTTTACATATATCAATAAAATATTAAAGAAGGAAAATTCGTGCCAGTATGTGCGAAACAAAACAACCAAAGAAAATAAAAATATATATTTTTCTTATCCATTTCAAGACTAACACCAATTTAAAAGGAAACAAAATGCCTTATTAAAATAAGAAAATATGATTAAAGGAAACAAACCTAAAAACCGGTGTTGTGAAGGCATATATAGTCCGGCGGGAGCCACAGTCTGGGGCTCCACAGACGATAACGGAAAAAGCGGTGAAAAAATAATGTTGCGGAAAGAGTCAAAAGAATCGAATGCCATATGTTCACATTGTCCCGGGTACTATGGACGATAATTACTTCTACAACCGGTTTTCTTTTAAATCATGTAAATAGAGTAGGAAAACGAGACGATTTTTTTTTATTTTGGTGTCGCAACAAACAATGAAAAGTTTTCTGTGTGCCAAGATTTCAACAACAAAAAACAATTCTAAATTGAACTGAACGTTTTGAGATTGACGCAACATGAAACAAATTTGCCACTACTCTTATTTCTAAGTAGAACATAAAATGTTGTAGGGGCTTTATTATCGTGTAAGATGGGAAAATCTAATGTAACAGTACGCGATTCCAAGTTACAATATGATTGGTGTAAATAATGTCGCTCAATAAAAAAATCTTTCAGCAAACAATCGGCCTGAAACTGTTTATTTATTATAAAAGAAGCTGAAATTATTGTCTTTCTCTCTAGGAATATGAAAATGTGCATGCGCATTGTCCTTCGCACGCTTTAGCAAGCTTTTAACCATGAATGGAGCACTGTCCTGACCTCTTGTGATCCTCTTGGCGCCGGTTATAGACGCCTAACAAAGGGCGTGGACCAAATAACCAAACTTGTATAACAAATTATGTCTGTCCATCGAGGGGCTAGGGAAAACCAAGTGTAAATTCATAATAACTTATTACAATCACATAAAGTTGTTCCCGCACATAAAACTGGCACCTTTTCTTAAAAGTAACAAAAATGTCACCTCATTCTTCACCATTATGCAGAAGAACAATTGATATGTATAGACTTCAGCTACCCATGAGCTAAAGATATTACAATGGGCCCGGTATGTGGGGCAATTGTTATAGCCAGGCGTTACCACCTCACGATTTCGGGTTTCTCCGCCCGCTGAGTGACAAATAACAGTCCTCTTCACATAAAGAAATAACCAGTGTACATTATAATATGGTCGTTGCCACTAAATCTTTTCTTCTGAAAACGCGGTAGTATGTTATGGGTAAATTGAATCGAAATGAAGTTAAGCAATAAGTTCTACGGATTTGGTTATGCACAAAGTTGTTAGGTCACGCTTTGCCCAGCAACATTCCTCATGATGTTGGTTCATGTTTCTTCCTTTTCGAATAATATAAATGATGAAAAAAATGGCCAAAGTATATAATAGTGGAATTTCCAATTTCCAATTACAATTTATTTATTTGTGAAGAGGTTAAGTATTTTGTCCTGAAAAGTACTCGGTCTAAATTGGAGAGGGTAACAGCTGAAATCTCATCAGCTGCGCGACAATATTACAATGGTCTGCAACTCACAGTGAAATTAATCTGAAGTGTTTTTTACACCCGCATAACCGGGCCGGTGAGTGAAATATCTTTAACTCCATTGTTTGCTGAGTCTATGTGCATCCAACTAGTCCCTGAATTAGGGAAATGAAATGAAGTGACATTTATCTTTTTCAAGAAAATGTGCAGTTTATTTGTGGAACAGGCGAATATGATTTTAATAATTATATGAATTTACACTTGGTTTTCCCTAGCCCCCGATGGAGAAACAAAACAACAGCCAAAAAAACATTGTCCCACACCGATTCCGTACAAATTCTCATTTCACGCCGACGACTAAATATCAAAATTGCTATGACCTTTGTTTAGAGCAAGAGAAGAAATCATAGGGGTAAAAGAGGTCAATCTCAATGTAAAAGGGGTCAACATTAAAGTTAATCTGATTATATTTTACTACTTGCAAATTTATTGCCTGCGGTAAGAGGACTAAAAAAGGTATATTTTGATATGTATTCATTTTACTTACGGAGATAGATTAAGGGGTCAAAGAAAGGCAATCGACAATAGGATATGTGACCATGACCGATTTTGTACGACATAGCATGCTAACTATACACTGCATGATGGTAAAAATTATTTTGACACATTTAAGCTAGATGAACAATTCTTTATGTTTCAACAAAATTGAGCACTTCTGATTTGACCCCTGTACAAATAGAAATTTACCGTTTTTCCATTTTTGCAATTTTACCAAAACCAATGGGACATAGATGATTCAAATATACATTTTTGGAATTCCTTATGACTAGACGACAATTTGGCATACATTTCAACATGATTGGAGCATTAAAAAGTTTGACCCTTGTAAACTTAAATGGCCAATTTCCCCCTTTCGCCCATGCCCCCTCCCCTCCCCATTTTTTTTTTTTTTAAAATTCCGCGCGAAAAAAAGGAACAAAAATACATTCAAATTTAAACTTAAAATATCAATTCCAATTTTCCTCTAGCTATGTGTACATGGAGAGTCACACGTTAACGCACAATCAGCGTTCAGTCTCGCCAAGGCGCGTGAGCTGAGATCCAATCTTTAACCCATTAACTACTTTTGCATTTAGTAGCGAGTGCACTGGAGTGAAACTACAAGATCGGTAGGAAGGAAGGTTCAAGCGGTTTCAAACCTTATGGATGGTTCCTGATGATTTAACCATTTCGTATAATTGTGTTTTAACTGAAAAAAGAGATAAATTATACTTATACTAGAGATCGATATTTATAAATTATACGAAAAGACAGAGTAGACATTTTAAAGATCCATTCGTGAAGTATTCCTTTTCTTGTAGTTGAATGCATGGATAACCCCCAAAATACCTCGAGCCCAAAACTAATTTTGATTCGAATATTATGAACAAATTACGAACAAATGCTTATTTCACAGGATTCCATGAATCTCCCACAGGCGGCAAAGTGGTAATATTGTAAAGTAGTCCCTCTAGCCCACACCAAAATAAAAATTGGACATTATGGCAAATTTTCTTCTACAAACGACTGAATCGACAACGCATTCACACACCACCTTATGCAATGTTTCTAATGGTAAAGAATCTCCACTTTTGGGTAGTTGAAATCACATACACTTTAAAATAAAAACGCATTGTGAGTAATTAGAGACGGTTATTGGAAGGGTTACCATCATCGAGCATACTGTGCTTCCACACGGTATTTATAGCTGGTGCAATTCAGCTTGTCTGGAAAAATTCACGAAAATAACACACTTAATTCATTACTGAATCGCTTATTATTAAACTTACGATTTTGCAGAAAACTTATTCTATTGCTGACTGCAAAATTACAAACTCAGCTTATTTTTATTTTGAAATAATTCTTATGAAAACAACGTCTATATGAGAACGGCTACCGTTTTCCGATCCTGGACTGAGACCCTGAGATATTGTCAACCACTTTTTTCTACCTGTTTTCCCCAAAGGTACGAAGACATATTTTGATTAAAACCCAGTATTTCCTTTAAGTCGATTTCATTGTCTATTTCCCTTGAACGTGAGAAAAGAAAATTGTGACTTTAAAATGACAATTTGTTACTTCGTATCTCGAAGGATTTCAAACCGTGCAAGTAAGCCGAAATTTATCTACAGCAGTATCCATTTACGTATAATAAAAAGCAGTGTCCCACTAGAATTGCAAGCAAATACCACAACTCTTAATGAAGGTAACAATCCAGATTTCGATTGTGTAATTTTGCTTCTCATTAGCCATTCTATCAGATTATTATTTCTCGGTTTCATAAAACACAGCTAATATAGACTATTAAATGCATTGCAACCTTATTTTCAATGGGCGTACAGTGAACGCGAATGAGGCGAACTAAATATGCCGTCTAGTTTCTGACGTCAACTAACTCCCCAAATACTCTTCCCTTCTTTCCAATTACATTAAGCCTTAACAGACGACATAGACATTTTCATGCAAAAGCACTTCAAACTCTTGGATTGGATTTTCAATCACCCGGCGGCATTCTGGCAGACCCAGAAGGAAAGAAAAAAATGAACTATACTTGTTCGTTTTCATGTGGCTGGTGAACTATACAAGAGTATTATGTAAGAAGATACCTTTAAACGCACGTTTCACCGTTCAGCGTTTCTCTTCTTAAATACAAATATCACCAAGATCCGATGAAGCATTCTCCATTAAATAACAAAAGCATTCCAAGAGCATTCCTTACATGAAGTTGACTGAATTCAGCACTTCTACTGTCTTCAAGGTAATTTCGACACCTTTTTGTTCTGTAGAAATCCCTAACTCCCTTTTTCGGAACGTCAAGACCAACCTGACTATCACCGTGGAAAGGGAGGTAGGGTAGATCTAGGGGCAGGGGTCCGCTCCGTGATTTTTGTCAATTTTTGAAAAGTGCCAAAATGGCATTAGGGATGTTAGGATATCGGACGGTTCCTCAAAGTGGTAGGAAAGCAGGGGTAAGGTTGCATAATTTTCGCCGATGACTGGAGTTCAGCATTTCCTGTACATAAAATCCCTAGGATCATGTTGTACTTCGTAGGATTTCCCCGGACTTCCTGTCATTTCCGGGGAGCGGAACTTCCTGCTCCGCCTTCATAGACAAAAAAGCAAAAATAGTTAGGCGGCAACGTAAAATGGGGGGCCTCTGAAAAACAATTATTTGTAACGAGCCCTTTTGGCTGCTATTCAAAGCTTTCGGGTTAAATAAAGACAACTACCAGTAATAAAGACACTATAAAGACCACTTCGCCAACAAGTTTTCTCGGGCACGATTCCACATACAGGCAAGACGAAAATGGTTATACGTGTTTTTTTAAGTATTTACTCCAAATGAGCAAATATTGTGGAAAGTTGTAGACTTTCGCGAAATACCGAGTGTCCCTGTGTCATAGTGGTCGCGTAGCTTGTCACACATATATACACGTGACCTTGTAGACTAGGTTAATGATAACGTGCTAAAATCAACTGTGCGTGCAGCACACATAATGGAGAACACAATAGACGCATTTAGGCAGCAATGGTTTGTAAACATTTAGGGCCTGGTATCTCGAAATAGGTCGGCCGACTGTTACACACCGGGCAATTGTATCGGTTAGAGTTTTAAACTAGGCCAGAACGATGGGCAGGAATGGATTCGCATGGGCAACAAAAGAAGTGACGTAGGATGTTAACTGGTCTGAGACCGGTTCCCGGGGGGACTCCATAATAGCACGCTCTGATTCATGACACCTGCATACTAAGCTACTCGGAATTTCGGGAATAGTTTTTATTATTGTCACTTTTGTATGTGGCTGCTCGTTTTGGGTCAAAAACGGGAGCAGATTTAGATACATTTATGCCTATCATACACACGAGGCTGTCGAAGCAACTGCCATTAATATATACGACCTTTGTAAGTGGCTAATTGACGTGGGACCCTTCACATTCTTGCAAATTCACTATAGACAATCCGACCAGCCAAATGAGGTCGACTTGATCGCCATTACTGGGGGCATCCAACCAAACCTACCCAAATCTTTGGTACGTCTGTACCACGCTTGATTAAGTCCTAACTTAAAGCTACACTTAATCGCACATTGGGGGTGAATTCAAGCAGGATGCACCTTAGCTATGGCTGCCAGTGAGGTGTTGAATGTGTCAAACCGGATTAGTGTATATAGATTCACCCATCTTGTCACCTCAGACTTTCCTGTAGTATGGGATTGAATGAGGGGCATGTTCAGTTGGTCGAAATTAAAATTCCACGCTAAATCTATTGAAACGCCTTGCGAAAAATCAATTCTATGCTCAATGAACGCATTCAAGTCAACATAAGCGCATTTATACCTACATTACCCTCAAAGTACATTCTGACTAATCGTCTTTGCTTCAGTGGTCTCAATATAACAGGTGAGTTAAACGTTACCAATTATTGAATTGCCCGTATTTTGGATACAAAGGAACACAAAAGTCTTTTGGCACTCTCTATTTAAAATGATGTCAAAATGAAAAGCCAGATTATCTTAGTTCGTTCATGAAACAGGGAATCAAGCCACATATTTTCTTTTTTCTGCCTCTCTCCCAACTAATCGCCTGTCCAAAACTTTTCCCTGGTACACGATGGGTTTAATCTACTAAAATTGATGGTCATCAGTTCCTTTACTGTGAATTCTGATTGATTGATCCAACTGCTCAGGGCCTTACCACAATTTTTGAGTCGGTATCAACATCGTTGGACATCACGCCAACTTTGACCTTGTGGACGGCCAATTGAAATAATTATCGCCATGCTTTGGTACATTAAAACTGCTGCCCGCGGTGTAAAGCTCCCTAATGTTAGTTGTAACCTTTATAAGCTGGGCCTGTTAAACTATAGTCCCGGCCGGTAGTGTCATTGGGCAATCCGTTTATTAGTCTTTTATTTTGTTGGGAAGAGAGAATCCCTCCATGTTGATACCCTCCAGCTGCTTTCACCCCAGTTGACCTGTTATTTTGCTGGAAGTCGATGTCCACCAACGCAGGCACCCATTTTATAAAACGATGAGTCTTGTCAACTTTCTTAATTTGAAGTGGCAGCCGGACATCAGCCTGATCATAATTGTAACCTACTACCTTTTACAGAAACGAACAGCGTGTTTCTGGACTCTTTCAAAAGCTTAATGTTGACACGAGTATGAGGGTCCATGCATGATACAATGCGTAATCAAGATGAGGATGAACAATGGCTAGGTAGGCAGTGACTTTGACATCTTCATTAAAATTCCAGAGATTTCTTTAGCATCCATTGCACGCTGCGCTTTCTTTGTCTCTCCTGATTCTCACTAATTCAATTTATCGATAAATTTAAATTAATCAACCTATCATCATTTAGAATACACTAAATAAAACTAAAAGAATCACAGCTGTATAAAAAATATGTTCAAATAATGCTTCATGGTATACATTTATGCCAACCACTTCAATCTCCCTAAATTGGTCAGGGTATTCAGTGTCGCAACTTTACACGTAATTTGTGCTGAAAACATTTGCACTCTTTAAACATGTTTATAACGTCTCCTTCTCGCATGCAAAACTATTCTCCCAGGCATAGTATTTGCGTCATCATATTCCCCGAATTTCCTCAAACCAAAACATCAGTCTATAACCTTTCAAATACTCTTTCATTAACTTGCTGATTTGCGATATAATGTTAAAGACAAAGATACGTGTGCTATCTCGAGTGTTTTTGCGTCATTTTTGGATGCTGCCAAGTACCCAGTGGAGAAAAATAATTGCATTACTAATGACTTGTAGGAATAGCAAACGCAGACACTTTGTCTTTTGAAATTTCTGTTAAATATTAAACATCTTAAAGATTTCATACTTTGTTAGGGCTCTCTTGTCCCAGTTTTGTTCAATTCTTTACAAACATATTTTCCAGGACGATAACACTATTATGAAATTTCAAAATTTGACGTGAAATTACAGTTTAAATGTTTTTTTTTCAGATTTGTCTGTCTTCCTTGAAAGATGCATTCCTCCACTTTAGTATACCTAAAACAATTTCGCATATTTAGCACATTCGGTGCAGGAAGCGATTACTAAAAGTGCTGCTAAGAAGACTTACTTGCTACTTTAAGCAACAGGGCAAAATATATTTTTTGCGATGCAAGCACAACAGTCCTTCGTCGGCGGTATGCATCCTTTTCACCGGAACAGTAGTGTTGTTGCGTGTAACAGTCGAGGTACAAGTGGGACCATGAATCAAGTGGACTATAGACCAGTTAACAGCAATGTTTGTAAACTTTTTAGGGCCTGGTATCTTGAAGTAGGTCGGCCTGATTGTTACACTCTGGGCAATTGTATATGTTAGAGTTTTAATATCTATGGGCCTACGATTGGCAGGCATGGATTGGCGGTCAACAAAAGAAAGTGAAGTAGGAGTTACTGGTCTATTGCTTTCACACCGGTCAAAAAAGCACAACCCCACACGAATCAATTAGCTTCATGGATTAAGCGCAAATTGTAAAGCATGACCCCTGTACAATTGAGATTGACCTTTTCACTATTTTAGTCATTTTTTACCTATAAACTCCACAACCAATGGTCGTATATGGTTCAAACTATACTTTTAACCCTTATGATTAGATGGACATATTGCATACATTTCAAACATGATTGGGCATTTCAAGTTTGACGCCTATGTAACTTAAATTGACCCCTAATTGAAAAAGTGATACCAAAATTGGAGAGTCTAACTACCTCGCATTGATCTAGAGGGTCCATACTAGCCCATACGACTACCAAGGTGTTAAACCTTTTCTGTATGGGGGTAAACGAATTCCTTAAATAGGCCCCTATGATATTCTGCTCCTGCTCTAGTGTAGTGTAGTCATTGGAGCAATTCCGTGACAGTGGAGAACAGAGCACATTACCAGTGGATTTGTCTTCTATGAAAGGTTAATGAAAAAAAAAAAAAAAAAAAAAAAGAAATAAGCTTCCCCCCACCCCCCAAAATTTCTCTGTTTGTCCCTCCTCTTTAAATTTTTTTAATACTCCAAGAGGTCGAAAATCATCCTACCTGTTTCAAAATGATTGTTGTTAAAAAGTTCACCAAAGTTTCTTCTTTTTCCAAGGATTAAAAAAAGTTATAGTTTGTACTACTTACACCTTATGGTTATGGAGATATAAGACAAAAATCAGCAAATGTCAAAGTCAGCAGAAGGTTAAATCTTTAATCTTGCACGATTCTTTAACAAATGGTCTCAACAGCGTTCCCTTTCGCACTGGATTGCAACTAAAGTAGTTGAACTCGCATTGTTTATCGTAGATAAATGACAACAAGGTCAACCCCCTTGACCTCTATTGATCACCATTTTAAGATATATTAGACGGTGCAAATGTTTTGAAAATTGTCAGTCTCTGAGATAAACTAATATACAATTTGAGCCTCATTTTTAAAGAAATCGGAGGGCTGTATTTCAGATTGACCTTTCGTGATGACCTTTGACATTTGATTTTTGGCCTTATATCTCCATAACGCCATAAGTGTTATAGTACAAACTATACCTTTTTTAACCTTGTAACAAGATCCCCTGAAAGGATTGCTCTGCTCTCCACGGTCACGGAATTGCTCAAATGACCCAACTATATGAGTCGAATTTGTACACATTTTGCTTCGAATCCTAACGGCCCGCACGCGATTCCTCCATAAGTTCGTAATCATGATTTCAGCTATACATGTATACTTCCATTTGCGAGAAAAATCGGAAATGAATCGGGTCACCCACCGTAAGGACCAAGGGATTCGATTCTTGGTTTCCTGTGGAGCGCGCATCATATTTGCCACTGTGACACGTATTTCATAGTTTGTGAAAAAAAGTGTTTTTCTTGAAAACTTGATAATAAAAACATATTTTATTGCTCAAAATATTCAATCACCCCTTCCTGTTCATTTAAAGTTTCCTGTGGGAGGGTGCCCAGTATAAACCCATTAATAATGAATTTTCTCTAGATTTTTTGTCGCGATTGTTAGCGTGGTCATAAATTCTTGGTGAAAAAAAAAAACAAAAAAAAGAAAAAAAAAAAAAAACAAAATGCCTTGCACTGATCCTTTAAGTTTTGAAGAATAAAACCTGCAAATAACCCTGCTTTGTTAATTAGGCACTTTTAAACTTTGTTTCCATGTACCAAATATAAGTTTAGTAGTGTAGTCAAGATCCTTTAAGATAGTAATCATGCAATTGACAGTAACTTAATGACTAATGAAATCGGACCTCGTTGCCTTTTTAAAAAAACGCACAATACGACAAAGAATCAACTTCCATTGGCCCTAATAGGGCCAAAGCGCATTATGATCGAAGTTGAGAGCAAATATCTGCTATAACACTTAGCAGGTAATTGATTTCGACGGCAACAGTACCGTAACAGCTGAGACGAATCAGCTGTTACGAAAAACCGGGACGCAGCGTCCGATTTGAAATATGATACGGAAATACAATAAAAAAATCAGAATAAAATCGTCAACTGTTTTGACTTATTTCAATTGACATTTTATTTTTCTTGTTCTTCCCAACTCTCTCCCTCTTCTCTTTAGTTGAATGCCCCGTAAATATCGATCTTTCGCTATAACTTCATTCTTTGTACATCTAGTAGTATCCTCTATTTTTTGAAAAAATTACTTGACCAAAACTGAAATTCCCTTTTGGCAGAGGTTCTATATCAATTTATGGTGATTTCCAATGATATCATCACTGTGTGATCCATTTGGCTATATCTGATATTTTTGTCGGATCAGTAACGCATATTGTCGATGGTAAGAATGCACTTTGGAGAGGGAGGTGTTGAGATCAAAAAACTAACAGCCGAAATATCAAGTTTGTTTCACAGCATATATTCCTTTAACACATTTTTACATGAACTTTTTTTTATCGAAAAAAAATGTAAAGGCTTCATATCAGATTCAGTTGAATAGATTGTCGTAAGTCGAGACATCCCCTCTCATTCCTTTGGTTTGCCGTCAATGAAAGAACGGAACGCGAGGCTGGGTGAAGAGGGGATTAGGCCACGTAAATACTGCAGTTTTTTTCAAAAGAAACATACTGAAGGGACCAAAACTCTAAACTACAGTTATAAGTCGGATTTTTTATTCGCTGTCAGTTTCATAAAAAGTTTTCGGGGCGTTCGACGATTCCATTTGTTCTGAGAGGTTGTATGCTTTACCAATCAATACAATACAAATTCGATGTCACGAAAATACCGGTGTGAAAGCAGATATAGTCCGGCGGGAGTCCCCCCCCCCCCCCCCCCACATCCGGGGCTCCAATAGACGCTAACGGAATTAAAGCGTGAAAACTAATGTTACGTGAGAGATCAACTGGCTCGATGCCTATTGTTCACGGCATTGTTCCCGGCCTATGAATACGCCGGACTATAATTAACTCTACACCTGAGGTTCAATAAGGGGCCATAATTAAAAAAAGTCGCCTTTAGTCTCTTGAACAACATGGTTACAAGGCAAATGCACTGGCATAAATCCAAACACTAACTTGAACAAAACTCTGAAGAAATTCAACCTAGAAAGATGATATGAATAAGTAAGTATTACTACCCAAAGTTCTTTTACGTCACTAAGGAATATAGAAAATCTGATACGTTTAATTTTCTTCTTGTTCCAGGAATTTATCCAATTGAATCCAATCTATAAGTAATGTTAGAGGTTTTGGTCAGTCAGAACAAACTACAATATTACGTGTCCTAATCCTCCTCTTCACCCCGCCTTGATGTTCATGACACTTTATCCGTTCTTTGATTGCCACCAAACAAAGGAATCGATAGCGTGTCTCCAACTTTACGACAATCTGTATCAATTGACTCTGGTACGAAACCTTTATAAATTCAATACAAAAAATTCATGTACAGTGGGTCAAAGCATTCTTACCCTGTTGAACAAAGTTTAGCTGTCAGCTGTTAATACGGCTTTTTAGTTTTTATCGCAACACATACCCCTCCGCATTAATTCGTACCCTCGACAATATGCGTTTACTGATCAGAATAAAAATCAGACTATAGACATTTTATTCCACCTCATCTTCCATGATTATCATTATGACAATCAAACTATCGAATTAAGGCTGTCAAATATATTTCTGGAACAAGATGAATAATTAAAACGTGTAGATTTTCCAGTATTCCTTAGTGACGTAGAGAACGGTGAGTAATAATTACTTACTCGAATCATTTTCGTATGATTGAAACTTCAAATTTTTTGTTGAAGTTTTGAAATTTATTCAGTGCATTTGCTTTGTAATATTTGGTTTCTTCGTGATAAAAGGGGACATTTTTTAATTATGGCCTTATCTTATCCGGTATCGTGAAATGATTTCTATTGTATTTATTGGGTAAAGTATACACCCTCTCAGACGGGAATGGAATCGGTCGACACACCCAAAAACTTTTAATGAACTGCAGGAATAAAAACTACTACTAAAATCTAAAACACTAAAGTTTATTTTAGATGGGAAACTAGCTGGAAAACATTAATACAATTAGAATAATATAGACCTTGGCCAGTAGTTTGTTGTTGATCTCCCTCGTGGTAGATCAGTAAACAGTATCAACAGGATCAACTGATTTATAAAGCTGAACAGGAGCGATAACGACTGTCATTTATTCGAGTCAAAAGAGCTTCAACTTTTTTAGAATCAAAAAGAATTCCCCAGGTTGTTGTCCTAAAATAGGGCATTTTAACAGGCGGACATTTTATCTACTTTGGTTAGAGCAGGCTCAGAATATCTTAGGGGCCCTATTTAAGGAATTCGTTTACCCCACTACCGAACAGGTTAACACTTTGGTAGTTTTTTTCTAGTATGGACCCTCTACATCAATGCTAGGTAGTGAGTACTCTCAACTCGTGGTGTCACTTTTTCAGATAGGGGCCTATTAAGTTTACACAGGGTCAAACTTTTAAAAATGCCCCAATCTCGAAATGTATGCCATAGTTTTTGGTTTTCCATCTAACATAAGGATTCCACTAAATGTATATTTTGTAACATCTAAGAAAATTGGTTATAGGGTAAAATTACTACCCAATGATCAAGTCAATCTAAATTTTTACCGGGGTCAACAATAAAAGTTAAAAAAAGCCAAATTTAAAAAAAAAAAAAAAAAAAAAAAAACCCCCAAAGAGATTTCGAATATTATTTTTTTGTGGTAATAATGAAAAATAGTCACTCCGAACTAAAGATAGTTTACCTCAAAATGCACAATTCGAATTTTGAGATGAATCGGATTTTCGTTTTGATTGCAGTAACCAATGGTAAAAAAAATGTTGTAGTATTACGTCCATAGGATACTGTGTTAAAGAAAATTCCGGATCCGGCAATTTTATAACAAAGTTGGTGATTTTCTATCATAAGGAAATTCGATTTAAGCTTAGTAATTCACACAGTGATAGTAATCTGGCCACGCATTATGTACATGTAAAAAAACACGCTTTTTTGGAAATTGAGGTCCCTCCTCAGGAAATCCTGAGTCGGCCTTTAATCTGATTAATTTTAAATACTTGCCAATTATTGCCCGGGTAAGAGGACTCCAAAAAGTAAGTTTTGATTATGTTTACATGTTTACTACAGAGATAAGGGTCAAAGAAGGTCAACGTCAATTGGATTATATGTTTGCGCCTATATACCTATTCTGTCACGTAACAGTCTGACTCAGAGATTTCCGAAATATTATTTTTTTTGTGTAATAATGAAAATGTCAACTAGAACTAAAGATAGTTACCGAAAATGCACAATTCCAACTTTGAGATGAATCGGATTTTTCGTTTTGATTAGTAAATGTATGTGTAGTATTACGTCCATAGGATACTGGTGTAATAACTAAATTCCGCATCCGGGATTTTATAACAAAGTTGTGTTTTTCTATATGAAAGGCATTCGATTTAAAGCGTCGTAATTTCACACAGTGATTAGTATATGGACAAGATTATGTAACATTTAAAAAAACACTATTTTTTGGAAATTGAGTGGCGCCATCCTCAGGAACTCTCCTGAGTCGGCCTTTAATCTGATTATATTTTAATACTTGCACATTATTGGCCTGGGGTAGAGGACTCCAAAAATATGTTTTTGATTATTTTAAATGTTTACTAAGAGATAGGGTCAAAGAAGGTCCACACGTCAATTGGATTTATATGTTGCCCTAATATGACCTATTTTGTTCACATAACATGATAACTACACGATTGCAGATGGTACAAACTTTCCTTATTGTTTGATACATTAAGTAAAGGAATATACAGATTTTTACTCTCCGTTCGTGGCTGAGAAGTGGCTTCGGGGCCCGGGGTAGCCCCGAATCCATTCTCAGCGCCGGGGGGGGGGGGGGTGGGGGGGGGGGTTTTTTTTTTGTTTTCTTTTTTTTTCTTGTTTTTTTTTCTCCCTTTCTCTTCCATCTTTTAATACCTACTTAACACACCTACTTGTACTCATCCTATTGCTTTTTCTCTCCCTTTTATTTTGCACGAATGGGTGTTTTTAAGTTAGTTTCTCATATCACAAGACTAATCAATTACCGATTAAAGCCGATAATGTAGTCAAAGGTTGTAGGAATGTGTGAATTAAAGTCTTTTAAACACGCAATACTGGACAAAACTTTTGTATTTGTATAGAGTAGGGGAAATTAGGTTCATATGATCGCATTTATCACAAGTCCCCGCATCAGCATTTCGTTCTGCAGATTTCATTGGTAATAGATGCGTAGTTGAATGTGGGTTGTCACAGTTTTTGCTACAATTGGATGTACATTTATATTTGAGTACTAGTCCATGGACTTCATTACCCTGTTGATAATAATAGAGTAGATACTGCTATTATGGAAATTACCGTACATGTTGTACACGAGAATACCAAGTGGATATGAACCCGTACTTGGAATTACAAGCTAAATGCCCTTGCAACTTGAGGTGCCTTGTAATATATTTTATTGTATTATATCATGATTTCGTTGTATCACCACAAATGAAATAAACCTGAATTTCATGGATATGAATCCAAATCTGATCTGAGGGAGTTAATGGATTAACCGAAGGATGAGGATCTGTACATACGTATCCATACCCCCTGATATCCAGTTAAATTCACGAATGGCAAGATCAATAATTCGGGAATTACTGATCGACTAATGGCTCCATATGGGGACAAGAATTTCATCGGTAATGGTGTATTTTTCTCCCTGGATATTTTGCCAGGATTAATAGGAACTGGTATAGTGGGAAGGTGCGTGTCTCGTTTTTTCCTATAAGGCCAAAAATATGTCGCTTTACGCTCGCATACAGGTTTTCAATTCGCACTTGTACCACATTCGTTTTTTTAAGGAAATTTTTTCAATTATTAATCGTGGCCGACTAAAAAATGTCGCGGAAATAGTTTTCATACGATACCCCCTTTAAAATTTTAACAGGAACATTTTTTTTTTATTTATGACATACTCTCACGAACACTCTAACCCTAAACCAAAATTTCCAACCCAAATGGTTACATGTACAACATGAAAAACCTGTGTAGCGCAAAGCCTTAGTGCTTAAAGGTGCAAAAACGAGATTATTTTGTCAGGCACCCAATAGTGCGTCCATATAGTAATTTCATATAGATTAGCTACTCCAATAGATATCTTACCTTGTAATTTCCGCTACAGAAATGCCTTAAACGAGAGAAAAAAGAGGATGTTGATTTGATTATATTTCAATGTAAAACATAGGCTGAATTTTCTATTTGCACCTATACGAATTAGAAATTTCACATGTTTTGTACCAAAGAAACATTTCTCAGCGTAATCCTTTAAGATGGGTATTTTTGATGGAACGCCTTACATCAGGGCAAAATCAGTACTGTCCGATTTTTTAAGGACGCCTATGTGAAATCTCTCGTTGCACCTTTAATTGGCTCTATAGAAAAGCAGCTTTGATTTTTTCTGTCGTGCACGACAGAAAAATCAAAGCCTACTAATTGTCATCTTATTACATAAAGACGTGTATTCAGCTTACTTTTCACTTCATTGTATTGAATATGTTGACAGCATTTAAAATAATGCAAAAACTCAGGTTCGAAAAAAATGGGGCGCTGCGTCCTAGAAATGTCCTCTTTTTTACATAAAAAAAAATGAAATTTTACGTCGCATATTTTCATGAAAACCAACTGAAATTATGCATATACTTACCAAATGACACAGTAGAACAATCTATGATTATGAAGGAAGGATTTATAATCCTTAGATCAAATAACCAGGGAAACACAACTTAAATACATATAAAGAAAACGCCAAAAATACAAGAACCGCAATTTTCCTGTTAGATTTTGACAAATGTACAAAAAAATACCTGAACAAAAATATTTTAGGCCTAAGTACCGATAAACAAAAGTTGAAGGAATAAATGAAATAAACAGGAGATCAACCCCAGCATGAAATATAAGATCAAACAAGTCAAAGTTCAAAAAATTTAACACAAAGAATTTAATATAGTTTGAAATGTATTGAAATACTCCAGTCATACAAATAATAAAAAGTACTTCTTGTGATCTTCATAACTTACAACAAACAGTAAACACAACACACAAACTAAAAATGAACGAACCAAAAATTAAACTCGTTGTATGGGTATAACATTGTTATTTTCATGTGATTTTTATCAACTCAAATCTATTTCTAAAATTGTTCCTCATATTGTAATACCTGCTTTGTATGTTTTTTCCTGCGTGTTTTGTGCGAATGGAGCGAATGTATCCAATAAAACGCTATTCCTTAAAAACCTCGGCGAAAGCAGTCGCTTTTTCTGAGTTACGAATGGCGTGTTATTGTTACTTCGCTCCATTCGTGCAAAATAATGGAGCGAAAAAACAATAGGTTGACGTCACCAGATTGTGTTAAGCTAGACGAACACCTTCGTTCATTTTGAACAAAATTGGCGCAACTTCTGATTATTTTGACCCTATACAATTACAAACTTGCCCTTTTTTACCAGTACCCTATAACTCCCAAACTAATGGTCATTGATGGTGCAAACGAATGACATTTTTTTGGAATCATTACAAGACGGACAATATGGCATCTTTCAACATGATTGGAGCATTTCAAAGTTTGACCCTGTGTAACCTTAAAATGACCCCTATTGAAAAAGTGACAACACCATTTGAGAGGTACTACTACCTAGCATTCATATAGAGGGTCCATACTAACTCTCGAAGGTGTCGAACCTTTTCTTTAGTGAGGGGTAAACGATTGTGTTTGACCTGGTCCGTGATCCTCCTCTCGTTAGTGCTGCTGAATGTTTGTGTCGTCCAAGGGACCTATATAAACTTTTCGTCTGAACTGCTGGATAAAATTATCTGCAGGACTGCTCCAAAGATTCCTATGGATTTTATTGTGGATTTATTCGACTTTACATGCTGTCATTCTGGAGTCCTTCGCTGTGAGGACATATCACCGTTGAATGCTTCTTTAAAATCTAAAAATTTTTTTTGTTCCGTAATTTTAAATTACGGAAAACTTCTGTTAAAATACACATTTTTTTTTTTCCTAATATAGACAAGTTTCTGTAAAATTACTGTCAAATTTCGTTCATTTACAGAACTTTCTGTACTTTACCTAAAATGATGAAATACTTGCTGCCGAATTTCCGTACTTTAGGATTTTTTTTTAATAGTGGTAGGTGGTGTTTCCCCTCATAATAAAGATTTCATCCAATGCTTTGGAGTCTCTCGTCCTCTTCAACAACTTTTGAAGTCTGTCATCTTGTGGCGGCATAATCCAAGATCGTCCTGCAATAAATAAAACACCAGTTTGCCTGCAACTCCTAGGTTGGTCGTTGGTAGAGATGTTGAAATGAGCGGTGCAAGCCGCGCCCTTGTGGTAGTCCATCTTGAGCCTACTGCTCTTCTTTGCTCCTAGCTGAACAAAAAACATCCTGTTTGCCAGCAACCTTTGATAACTCAGTCAAGCGGATGTCCTTAGTGATTTCCGCAATCTTATGGAGTAGTCCATCTGTGATTAATGTCTAGGCTTCTGATAGGTCGACGAACAAACACAACTCCGTTATCTTACCCCTCTCAACCATCCTCATGTGTTGAGTTAGGTTGAAGTACTTGGTTTGTTGTTGATTGTCTGGTCAGAAACTGCTTGTTCTGGTATGAGGTGTTCGTCTAACCACTGGTGCAATACGGTTGAGCATGAGACGTTCAAGAGCTTGTAAGTATGGCTATGACTATAGGTCTCTAGCTCTTGGGATTGGATGGGTCGTTCCCAGGCTTTAGGAGTGCCATAACATGTGCTTCTCCAGATCTTTGGGAACCTGTGGGAAATAAGGACAAGCATTGCAGCGCTCAGAAGCCCATTCCTTTGCTACTGGCCCGAAGTTTTTCAGCTTGCTCAGTTGAAATGTTTTCAGGCCTACTGGTGATTTATTCAGTCATTAGCAAAAATATTTAAAACCGGCTTACAATCAACAAGATAAGAGAAAACAATGTTGAGTAACAACAGGTATCTCATGAAGCCAGCAAAATCATATCTTTATTTCCAATGAGATCCTTTGGTTTCAGACAAAATGATGGAGCCAAGCAGGCAAAAAAAGGACTGGAACCCGCAGGAGCGAGCAAAAGACCAAAAAGTTAGAAGGGAATAAATTGCACAGAATGGATCTCATTGAAAATTGCGCATTTGCAAGATAATTTCGTATTGCACTTTTAAACCCTTGAAAACTAGTTATACACTTGATCTTGTCAGAAAGCTCTTGATTTTTGTGTACAAAAATTAAAAGCACCCCTAGTATTATATCTGAGAAAGACAGAAGTGGATAAACTGATTTAAATGTGGGTGCACTATTGGTTATTGAATATTTTGTGAACTGGCAAAGTTGTAAAAACCTGCCTTCTAAACAGAAGTTTTTGATCACCATGTGTCCTTTGTCCGGGGTCCAAGACACTAGAATAAATCTTGCCATCTATTTTGAGTGGTCGTAGTCTATTTTCTGTAGTTTTTATTTGAGACAGAATACCAAGCAGATGCAGCATAATCAAATTGACACGGAGGACTGACGAGGATTTTCCTAGAACTTTGATTCAGACAAGCCCCTGACGATAAAGAAATTTTAGTCTAGCATTAGATTTTTCTGGATGATATTATTGGCGATGGCTTCCCCGGACCCATTTTTGATCAATACAAACACCCAAGTACTTAACTCTATCTTGACCAGCGAGATTTTGACCCCCCGAATTTATATGAAAATCTTCTACTTGATTAACCTTCCTCCTTGAACCAAACGAATACTTTGTTTTTCCCATATGTAGAAAGACAATTTGTTATCAATAAGCCACTTAATTGCATGAATTCAGAGCGACGCCAATTTATTGGAAATGACATCAGATCTTTGTGGGAAAATAAATTGCGAGTGGTCAGAAACTTTAATTTACAACGTCTGTGTCAATACTATAGATATCCCATTAATATAACACAAACATTGAATAGGGACCCATTATATGCCTTGGGCCACCCCCGATATATTTCTATCTAATGGTTCAGAAAATGTATTAATAATGTGGCGACCGGTTTTCTAACCATTAAGATATGGAATTTGAACCACTCACAGACTTAATCCCATTCTTTTTATTTTACCACAGAGGATATCCTGGTTGACCGTGGTCCAAATGCCTTCTGTATATCGAGCATGACCATGCCAGTAAAAAGACCAGATATGACTGTGTTTTTAAGTGGTCAAAAAGTGAAGAACATGATATGATGGAAATGATTGCCGGAACCCAGATGATTTTCGAACAAACGCCTTGTTTCAACAGGTATGGTTCAACTTTTGTATAATGCCTTTTCAAGAATTTTTGATACACTGCATAAACACGATAACCGGTGTGGCCGGAGGCATATGGTCCGCCGGTCTCACAGTCCGGGAACAATGGTGAACCATGGCAATCGCTTCATTTGACTCTTCACGTATTAGTTTCACGCTTTATTCCGTTGTCGTCTATGGACTTTCGTTGAAATACCCTTCAATCTTGAAGGATCAAAACTATATTGCGCAAATTTTCTAGATACCACATTAGCACCACCATTACTTTTATTACTGTAGCCCAAACTTTTAAATGTTTCCATAACTTTTTGGAGTTGGTTTATTTTCCTTGGATTTTTTCATGAAGAAATTAGCTTTTTAACTTTTCTTCACGTCCCTCTGAACTTCTTTTTCAATTTAACAATAATCTTTATAGATTTCTTTTCTTTATGAATCCTCGGTTATTTTGGTTGAATTTACGCATTACCGTTTTCCCCTTTCAGTAATGTGGATAAGATGTCAGATTTCAATCCATGGCCCCGTTCTTTGTTTAAGCCGAATATCTTTTACCGGAGCAAGCCTGTCTAAGATATAGAGAAACCTCTCTTTAAAATCGGCCCAGGCATCATTCACATCCATGATATTTAAAAATTCAGTCCATTCCTCTTGTGGATAACTTGGATCACATGAAAGTAACAAACACGTAATTTTTAAGTTGTCTAACTTTGTTACTCTGTGTTTATGAATTTGTCCCTTAACAGTCTTACGAGTGTCAATTATTAGTGGGGAAGTGACACTAAGGAACAACAGGGATCTCCCGATTGTGCAATTTTTTGCCGTGGTGTTGCACAAAATTTCATGATGGTCCAGAAGGGGAACCTGGTCAGTCGCCCCCAAACCATGCCGCCCCAGCCATGTCGCCCCCAAGCCAACTCGCCCCCACTGCAAACCAAGTCGCCCCCATGCCAAGTCGCCCCCAACACACACCAAGTCGCCCCCAACACACACCAAGTCGCCCCCAACACACACCAAGTCGCCCCCGGCCACGGCTCATGCACTACATCACCCTAAGCCAACTCAAGATGTGTGTTTGTATTCAATGTGGGTACGTTTTCAAGGAATAGGCGGATGATCTCCGCGGAAAATATACGTATATATTTAACTTAGGTTGTCGCTGCATGCATGGCTGATCAGGGCATCATATAGTTGCACAAGAGAGTTTGAAAATCAAAAGTATACGGAGTTAGTTCGCAATGCAACCCTAAATATATGAGCAAATCAGACGCATTCTTTAATCTGAATGACGTTTTCGTTAGGACCGCTCTATTTTAGATGATGCGAGTACACCCAAAGTAATAGTACGTGGTGCCGGTGCCCAATATTGCATGATTGATGAATGTTTATTTTAAAAAATCATGTTGCCGATTCTCCAGTGGAGTTTATTTCGTTACTGCTTTCATATGTATATAAAAATACAACACATAGAATTCTAAAACTGTTGGTATTGGAATTTACATTTATAGACTAGGCGGCCATTGTTGTCAGTAGAACTAATTGTAAAATACACAGCTAAAACCGGATGTGCGATCGATAGGCACTATATAATCAAACTTTAATGCATCTTAATTTGCAAATCAAATTATAATGGAGTGTGATAACTGTGGGATGCATGCTCGCGAGAAATTAAATAATTGGTTATGTCATGAAGTATAATTTCCTGGTTATGCAATTAAAACATTAATTCTGGGGCAATTTCTTTTAGGAATACTTGATAATTGGGTTTACTTACTATTAAAAACTGTAAATATGAATAATCAATATGTGGTTACAATGTTTAATGTTGAAACTACATTGGACTTAAAGTAAAACCTCTGTTTCTGTAACTTGAGCGTTTTTATGTTTGCATAATTTTCCTATTTTTAATGAGGCATAATAGTTTAGTAAATAAATTGCATTGGAACTTATATATCTTAATTATGAAACAAAAAGCAGGTGGTCAAGATCTATTCAGACGGGGTAACAAATTGTGCTTTTCCAGAGCAATTGTTGATTTTTTGTCAAGATTAAGAGAACATTGATTCCATACTAATATTCATTAATCGAGTTAGGTCTCTTAATGTAGTAGAAGACCAAATATTTCAGAAATCATTTTGATAACTTGGAATATTATCAAAAGCAAACTTGTATAAGTGTGGCGGTTTGAAAATTACCTTCTGAAAAAATTGTATCAAAAAATGCGGCGGACAGACTTGACACCTTGTTCTTATCTTCCTCAATTTAGAAGCACACTTTTAGAATTTTTGTTCATGGATATTTAATAATTTAACTAATAACAAACAAAAGTAACAATTGAAGTCATAATTCGCAATGCTTAATTGTAGCTATATTGTCGCGAATTCCATCCGTCGAGGGCTCAGAGACTGAATTTTATTGAATGTGTTTGTGTGCAGGTATGCTGAATTCCAATCACCCAATATAACTATTTCATTGTACTTTTCAGTAGGAAATTGGAGCCACAATTATAGACCGTCGTTAAATATTCTTAACTGTCAAAAATAAGAGTTATTGTTGCTTCAAATAAATATTTTAATCTTGGATGTTTGACAATAACAACTAAATTAGATTAAAGATACTTTTGAATATTTTGGCAAGTGACCGTAAAGAAATGTGATGTTTTACAACAATGGCGTGGTAATCTCCGCTCATCAAAAATATTGTTTGGGTCGTCATTTTCCTTCCGTCATCAAAAATATTGTCGGTCCCGAATTAGAACACTCATGATTAATTTAGATTTTTATTGGTAAATATGTGTGGTGTTATCACCGTCATATGTGGTGTGAGTTTTATTAAAACAAGATCTGCCCGGAAAAAAAAATCTTGAGTCAGTGCACTTATAATTAGAAAAGACGGGTCTGTAAACCCGAGTTGCGACAGTAAAATCGGGCAATCGGTGTACAAAATACATGAAATCGCCGAGGTAGCAGCGGATGCAGGTCCTCCGAAATTTAAGTTCTTGCGTATTATACACAGGAACTCCGACATTGGAGTTTTAATATATTAAATAAAACACAAAATCTGATTTTGAAGTTTTTGAGGTGAACGCACATGTTTTGATTTTGGAGTTTTAAAGTAATACGCCAGAACCTTCGATATGGGATTTTAAAATATATTTTATAAATAAAAATATTTAAACATACGCAGAACCCCGGAATCCGAGTTTTTGCAGTGGAAACAGACCCTCTGATTTTGGAGTTTTTGCGTATTATACGCAGAAACTCTGACATAAGCGTTTTTAATATAAATTAAAAAAAATTAAAAATTATGGAGAACCCCAGATATCGGAGTACTTGTGGTGGACACAGACCCTCTGATTTTGGAGTTTTTGCGTAATATGCAGCAATTCTGATTATTACGAGTTTTTAAAAGAATAAAAATAAAAGTAGTGAATCCTGGTAATTAAGCCATCATTCGATACAGAACTGTTTCGTATAGGTGTTAGTCCACTTATCTCTTCAGTCGAATTGAAGGAAACAAGTATATCAATCAATCAAATCCTTAGAATTTGTATAGCGCCCAATTCAAACAATTTGCAAAGCCAACAAAACACAGCAGGAAACCATAAGTGTCTTTAAGAGACATGACATAAGACATAAGGCATATTGCAAGTCAATAAACAATAACAAAAGGCATTGAACGTGATGGGAGACAGTATCAAGTGAACAACAGAATTCTAGGAACTGTTCCACAAAAGACGCTCCCTCTATTGTCTACAAGCACTTATAAGTTCACTTCTGTTATTTAAAGTTGACTAAGAGGTACTTCTTGTTTTCGGAGAGAAGCCTTTGGCACGTATGTGCGCCTATCTTCCATCCTTTAGGGACCAGATACACTGGCTGAGGGAAGCCATTTTTTTAAAATAAATTTATTTCAAATAAAAATACTAAAAAAAATATGGAGAACCCCGAAATCGGAGTTTTTGTGGTGGAAACAGACCCTCTGATTTTGGAGTTGTTGCGTATTATACGCAGAAACTCTAATATTTAAGTTTTAAATACAGATAAAAAACTGGTAAAAAATATGGAGAACCCCGAAATCGTGAGTTTTTGCGGCGGACACAGATCTCTGCTTTTGGAGTTTTTGCGTATTATACGCAGCTCAGAAACTCCGATATTTGAGTTTTTAAATATAACTAAAACATTTAAAAACATATACCCCGAAATCGAAGTTTTTTGCGGCGGGCGCAGACCCTCCACATATTCGATTATATGAGACAGAGTGTGTTTTTGTCAAATGTGTGTTGGAGGGACTGTGTGTGCTGGGGCGAGTTGGTGTATAGTGGGGGCGACTTGGTGTATGTTGGGGGCTGACCATTGCATGGGCGCCTTGTTTTTGGGGCGACCTTTTGCATGGGGGCGGACTATGGTTTGGTTGGCTGACTTGACTTGTTATCTGGGTAGAAGATTTGTTTGGTGACGCGTAGTTGGATGTACGAATGAGTTGATTGATGCATTTTCAAATATCACATAACTTTTCTGATCTAGAAACGTGAATTTCCTGAAAATCAATATTAAAATCACCGAGGATCACAACCTTCGATGATCCCATCTTTTTTAGAGTAACGAATTTTCTCAAGGGATTTAAAATCTGTTTTGGTCAGGAGGCCTTTAAACTGTACCGACAATTATAGGCGTAGATTTTGGGTATAATAGGTCGAACCATATGGCTTCAAGACTGTTTCAGGACAAATCATCTCTCGTTCTAAAGGCAATATCGTTTCTGATATATGTACACATCCCACCCCCTCTCTATTCCTGTCTTTTCTAATAACACAGTAACCATCTATTTTTGTTTCATTGTCTGTCACAGAATTATCGAGCCATGATTCTGATATGGAGACAACAGCAATTCTTGTCATTAACCCTAAGTTTTCTCGATCAGAAATTTTAGGTAGTAAGGATCTTGCATTAAGATGAAGTGTAGTCCTTTCGAATTCAAACAGGTGTAGTCTGTCTTTAAAAATGTCCCGTTTTTACTTTAGCACGCCTGCGGCTTTTAGACTTTAGTACCTGGGTTTATTCCACACCCGCAGGTCAGCAAGCAACAAAAAATCACTGGACGGTAGGTTTGGAGTTAAAAAGGTGACATTGGATATCTAATATTGTTCAAGCATCAAGATGAGTTACAATAGAGAGAACATTGGTAATGTTCGTAGAATCCATTAACTGCTTTTCCTGGTTGAAGTTTATAATACTGGATTCCAATTCGTCCATGTTGAGGGGCGAGTGAAACCAGGGTCGCCACTAAACCTCTTACGGTCTAGTTTGATCTTCTTGGGTTTCTTGCTGCACTTGCCATTTAAAGCAGTTGGTGGGCAACTTGGTTGGGTGTGCCATTTGGCTCCTGTAGAGGTTCTGTTGGATCCCCTCATAGCCGTCGGATGGTAAACCTGGCTTTCTGCTGTCTACGGGTCCTATCAGTGGATTCAATTAAAGTATGCCAGGTTTTGATCTTTTCCTGGGAGATCCTCTCCGAAACTTCACCTTTAGCAGTTGTTTGAGCCGAGAAAGGATCACCTTCAAACACTGTATATACTATTGATATTCTCAGCACATTCCTTGGTATATATTCCATCCTACAGCCCTGGGTATGAATCTCCGGGCAGTCTTGTTCACTAGTTGGGCAAATTTGTCATAGTTATGAGGCTTGGAGCAACCCTCTTCACATCTGATCCAGGTCATCAGTGAATACTTGCCTGTCTACTTCCCTATAGTTAAAGTGATCGATGCTTAAAGGGGACTTTATTTGGTCTTACTGCAGCGTTGCCTTGGATACCGATTGGTCATGTTGAGTTAATGGAACAGGATCCAGAACAATCTTGCTACACAGGTTAGAGATGTTAACTAACAATAGCTAGATCAGGTTGTCCCGCTCTCTTCCATGGGGCTCTATACAAATGGATGCATGTTGTAGGTCATGAATGAGAACATAGATGTGGTCTGTCTAACCATCTCGAAGTCGGTCCGCCCTTTAGTGGGGTCATTGCAGCCCCATTGGTTACTATGGCTGTTTGAATCGCAAAGTATGAGGTTTGTGTTATTCCCGAGATGGAATTTAGGGTGCTTGAAATCTACTGAAGAAGGTTTGTAGACTGATGTTACTATGACAGATCTGAGCTCAATGGTGAGGACTTCAATGTTGTTGTCAGCAGATATTGAGTGCTTCTACAACGTGCCTGTTTTCACATAGCACTCCCACACTGTAGATGTGGTCTCTTGATGGTAAGGACCATTTCTGGTATGGTTGGGTGATGACTATCAGTTCCGCTGTGGGTTTCCTGCAGACATAGGACATCGCAATGTAGATTGTTACACATGTCAGCAATGATGTTACTTTTTGCATTAGAAAAACCCTCCACATTCAATGAAGCTATAGTCAAGGCAGACCCTAGAAAAGACCTGCACTGGCCTCTAGTCAAGATATGGGAATACTTGAGAAATGTTATAGAAGAACTGTGTTTGATGTACAGGTTGGCTTCACTGCACTGGCAAGCAGTTACTGACAGGGGAGACCACAGGGTTCTCTACTTCTCCCCCTACTTTGTTCTGAAAATTATCCTACAGTGAGTATATGGGGGAAATGTTAAAGACACTATCAGTGATTTTCCCAAAAGTGTCAAAATATTTCAAATTTGCTGCAATAGCTTTAAAGTGAAGGATAGGTCTGTAGATTTTCCATAAAATACTTTTTCTAACTGTGTCAGAAAAGGAAGAAAATGGCAGAATTTAAAGAAATGAATCTCCATTCAATTAAATTTTGTAGTAAGTGCCGTACGGACAGTAATGACGAAAATATCCGATTTTGTCCTTATTAAGTTGCTTCTGGTCTTACCATTTGCAAGGCATGTTAGGATATCTGTACTGTTACAGACATGGAAAAAAATTATTATTTTGATATTTTTTTCGGTTCTCTGCTTTAGCAAATCAATGATAGTGTCTTTAACGGTTGTAATATTTGACACACTGTTACAACTGCTATGAACTGCAGCAATATCTGAAAAATTATGCAGAGTACATTGCTAGAATTGCACCCGAGTTAGAACACTGTGCCATGTAGATGAAATGGGAGCAATAGAAAAAATATTCACATCTGAAGTTCAAAAAAAGTTTGACACACTATGTTAGGACACAACGGTTGTCAAATTGAACAATTTCTTGCGCAAATAAGAACACTCGGTGATGTTTTCAATTTTGGTACCGGGTGAGCCCATGTAATCTTGTTTCAGTTCTACAAACAGAACTATTCATACCACTATTTTTGCTACTATAATTTTATCCCAAGAAAGTGAACATTTAGAGCACAAAAATTGTTATAAAAAGGTGGTCACTAAACCAAAAAATGTTTCACTTTTTATCTCTACTCACCTATACCCGTAAATTATGTGAAAAGTTATTTAAATCAGTGTTCCACATTCTTCAAAATTGGACCATGAATTTCTGCAGACTGATGGGTACCTTTACTATGAAAACACTTTAACTTTATCTTTTAACTTCACCTCTTGCACACTGGTATCTGCCATTTGAATCAAAGGTCATTTGGGGTTGAAGAGTAAAGTATGTACATGCAAAAACACCGTGAACAAACTCACTGGCACAAGATGGGGTGCTCGCCCACATACCTCAGATCGACAACACTCGCCCTGTGCTACTTATGTGCAAGAGTATGCCTGCCCTGTACGGGAAAAATCAAACCATGCCAAGAAGCTTGATCTTGATCCAGCGTTAAATGTCTCTTGCCGACTTATCACAGGATGTCTTTGTCCAACTCTAACAGAGAAGTTATACATCCTAGCAAGAATTCATCCACTGTACATGCGTCATAGTGTTACAAGCATCCAAGAGCGTAGCTGCCAAGTATCTAATGTGAAGCACCCAATGTTCGGACAGAGACCTGCTGCTAACCGCCTTAAAAGTAACCTTAAAAGCAATATTAGCACATTTTTTGAAGAGTGCCCCCAATTTTCAAAATTTGATATTTTTGCACAGTTATGTTGGTAATTGTCTAAAAAACTACACTTGCGAACGAGAATGCTCAAAAATGGGTATTTATCATAAAATGAGCGATTTTTGTAATTAGAATCGGGATCCTAGAAATGCTAAGTTTATGTCCGTCCATGATGAAATAGTGCCACCTCAAGAAAATGACCTCTAACTTGACTTGCCTGAACCAATAAAACAACTATTAGACGAGCATAGATACGTACATGGCGCTATTTCCCGGCTATTTTATATTGGAAGGCCGTTTCCAGCAGCCGTTGAATTATTATCGGGATCCCGATATTAATTATTCTAGTTACAAAATTCCTTCGTTTGCGACACATAGGACATTGGAGCGCTTAACCATTCACAGGTATAGTTTACTAGCCAGTTACCAATGCAACCGTGTAAAAATCTCAATTTTTTGAAAAATTGGGGGCGCTCTTCAAAAAAATGTTTTAATATTGCTTTAAATCCAGAGAGAGTTTCTTAAGCAAAGGTCCACCCCTTGAAAAGTCTCTAAAGAGTTTATGAGAGTCACCTTGTGGAAAGAAAGACTAGTTATCAACCAAGCACCATCTATTGGTATTGAACCTGGTGAGCATCTTCCACCTGGAGCTTGACTCCTCATGGGCTGAATGACGATGTCTCAACAGATTGAGACATTAACGCGATCGCGAATAGCCTCATCCCCAGAACCCCTGATTTTACAGATAGTGGTCAAACTTTTGGTATCTGAAGCCAATATTTTTCTCATTTACTCTGTGAAATCTTAGGGCTACAGGATGTTTGGTTTGGAAGTTATGAGCAAAAATGTGCCCCATTTTGGTCGACCAATATTAATTTTACACAGTTCTCTATGGGGCTTACAAAAATTTTTTTTCCCCCCCCCCATTGGTTTTTAGCTCTCACATCAAAAAAAAAAATTTTTTTTAAAAGGCTATAGTGGGATTTGAACCCCAGAGCATCATATTTAGCACACATACAGATCTTAGGCCCGGTAGTACATCCACTTGGTTTGTATTAGTGAGTGAAGATAGTGTATGCAATTACTACATCGTAACTCAACATTGGAGCCAAAGTTAATTTGTTGTTTTATCCAAGTTAAAGCAATATTGGCACATTTTTTGAAGAGTGCCCCCAATTTTCAAAATTTGATATTTTTGCACAGTTACGTTGGTAATTGTCTAAAAAACTACACTTGCGAACGAGAATGCTCAAAAATGGGTATTTATCATAAAATGAGCGATTTTTGTAATTAGAATTGGGATCCTAGAAATGCTAAGTTTATGTCCGTCCATGATGAAATAGTGCCACCTCAAGAAAATGACCTCTAACTTGACTTGCCTGAACCAATAAAACAACTATTAGACGAGCATAGATACGTACATGGCGCTATTTCCCGGCTATTTTATATTGGAAGGCCGTTTCCAGCAGCCGTTGAATTATTATCGGGATCCCGATATTAATTATTCTAGTTACAAAATTCCTTCGTTTGCGACACATAGACATTGTAGCGCTTAACCATTCACAGGTATAGTTTACTAGCCAGTTACCAATGCAACCGTGTAAAAATCTCAATTTTTTGAAAAATTGGGGGCGCTCTTCACAAAAATGTTTTAATATTGCTTTAAATCCAGAGAGTTTCTTAAGCAAAGGTCCACCCCCTTGAAACAGTCTCTAAAGAGTTTATGAGAGTCACCTTGTGGAAAGAAAGACTAGTTATCAACCAAGCACCATCTATTGGTATTGAACCTGGTGAGCATCTTCCACCTGGAGCTTGACTCCTCATGGGCTGAATGACGATGTCTCAACAGATTGAGACATTAACCCGATCGCGAATAGCCTCATCCCCAGAACCCCTGATTTTACAGATAGTGGTCAAACTTTTGGTATCTGAAGCCAATATTTTTCTCATTTACTCTGTGAAATCTTAGGGCTACAGGATGTTTGGTTTGGAAGTTATGAGCAAAAATGTGCCCCATTTTGGTCGACCAATATTAATTTACACAGTTCTCTATGGGGCTTACAAAATCATGTTTTTAGCTCTCACATCAAAAAAAAAACTTTTTTAAAAAAGGCTATAGTGGGATTTGAACCCCATAGCATCATATTTAGCACACATACAGATCTTAGGCCCGGTAGTACATCCACTTGGTTTGTATTAGTGAGTGAATATAGTGTATGCAATACTACATCGTAACTCAACATTGGAGCAAAGTTAATTTGTTGTCCAAGTTAAAGCAATATTGGCACATTTTTTGAAGAGCGCCCCCAATTTTCAAAATTTGATATTTTTGCACAGTTACGTTGGTAATTGTCTAGGAAACTATTCCTGCAAACGAGAATGCTAAAAAATGCGTATTTATCACAAAATAAGCGATTTTTGTAATTAGAATTGGGATCCCACATTGGACGTTTATGTCCGTCCATGATGAAATAGTGCCACCTCGAGAAAATAACCTCTAACTTGACTTGCCCGAACTATTAAAACAACTAATGGATGAGCGTAGACACGTACATGGCGCTATTTCCCGGCTATTCCACATTGGAAGGCCGTTTCCGGCAGCCGTTGAATTATTATCGGGATCCCCGATAATAATTATTCTAGTACAAAATTCCTTCGTTTGTGACACAGACATTTTCGAGCTTAACCATTCACAGTTATAGTTTACTAGCCAGTTACCAATGCAACCGTGTAAAAATCTCCAAATTTTTGAAAAATTGGGGGCGCCCTTCAAAAAAATGTGCTAATATTGCTTTAAGAACCGGGAAGAGAGCACTCCAATTTTGGAAGTGACACATATCATTGTAAGGCTGTTAAGACCCCATTTTCCTATCATTGTAAGACTGTTAAGACCCCCACTTTCACCCAAACACACCAATTTTTTAAGACCCCATGTTTTGATGTTTTGGAAAATTTTGCAAATTTGTCACCCCAAAAATGCTTTACTTTGGGGCAATTTGGCTGTCTCTCACCCAAAGACCTATATTTTTTTGAGAGATCTGTCACCGAATGCTCCACCCTCCCCCAACCTTACACCTATAACCATTTTATATGAGAGTACCTCCTCCGGGACAAAATAAAAATATGCCCACTTGATGGTAACAATTGCAGCGTGCCGGTGTTGATCAAGACACAGCAGTTTGCACCCTAATCTTATTCGACACTGACTGCAATGTACATGTACAGTCGTGACACTCTGTACACGGGACCGACGGCTTAACATCCCCTCTGAAGGACGGGATGCTTTCATGATTCATTTGCCCAATTCCAAGTGAACCATGGAGGAGAGTGGTATTCTGTATTTAATCAATAGCTCGCATACAGATTAAATCCAGAGTTAAAAAAAAAAAAAAAAAAAACCAGGATTCAAACCCTGGATTTTTTGGTAAATTTGCACCACAGGCAAGCACCCTAACCGCTAGGCCACGCTCTCCCACGCACCATGCACCCCTGGATTGCATGTAAGCTCAGTTCACACAAATATGTCTAAGGGGTAGCTTCAAATCTTAACCACCAGCTCTGTCCAGTTTCTGGTTGGAACCATTTTCTGTTGGTCTAACAATGAACCCCAGTTCAACCATCATGACCCGCCGGTCAGCCTGGGTTTAAGTTTGAAGCAACCCCTAAGAATTCTGACAAACACTGTAGATGTTGATATCTCTTCCCACCTGTTGCATACCTTTAAAGGTGCAAGGAGAGATTTTGAGGCACCCAAATATTGTGTCATAAGAGTAATTTCATATAGATGAGACACTCAATAGATTTCTTACCTTGTATTTGGCTACAGAAATGTCTTAAACAAGATAAAAAAATGTGATTTTGATTTGCTTATATTTCAATATAAAACAGGCTGAATTTCGTATTTGCTCCTATACGAATTATAAATTTCAAAATTTTTGTACCAAGAAAAACTTATCTCAACGTCATAACGTTTCTTATGAGAGAGAAATATGATTTGGACAAAAACCATGCATTGAAATTGGTCATTGCACTGTGCCTATGTTAATGAGCGTACGCGGAGTGCCTAAACTATTACACGCAACGTTGGATTGATTCATTTTATGAGAGGTATGTGCATCTTTATTCGTTAGAAACTTGCTGCATTGGATTTCATGACATATTCAGATTTTTTCTTGTAAAACTGTCTGTCGTAATCACTTTTAGAATAGGTTAATGTCCAGCATTATTTTTAGTTTCTCGTGCATTTGCAAAAAATCAATGCATCTTGCGTCTGTTTGACCAGAATCATAATGGCACGCGCCCATGCGGGGCTTGTGCCAGGCATTTCGTCGTCAACGATGCGCCGCGTGCATGATTTTGGCCAATGCACTCGAAGCTAAAAATATTCAGCCATTAACCTCTAATTAATTCCTTTCAGATGGGGATATGTTTTTTGGTGGAAAGCTGTACATCAGAGCAAAAAATCACTACTTTCGGATTTTTAATATGGACACCTGATATATGAAATCTCTCGTGCATTTTTAATGTCATCTAGCCTTGGACTGTTGCCATACCACCTCTTTCCAGTTGGGATTGTCTAGGCTTTTAGCATGTTGGAAGCATACATTGCAGCAATTTCCAAAGCAATCCATACACCCCCTTTTACATGAATTGTTGATTAGATTTGAGACAAAAAAAGCATAATCAATCACGACAACTATGGCTTATTCTACAATCCGAAAAGGATACAAGTAACAACATTTTTTCTCACTCAATGTTAAAATCAAACCCAGGTACCTTTATTTCAGTATTTGGCAACATTTACATATTATTTGCTGTTTCAAACTCCTTTGGGCCTTTTAAAAATTCTTAACACATATAAGTTCTAAACATCAACAGTAAATGCTAACCAAGATTATTCACATTGATGTTCAAAAGCACTAAGCATTATAATGAATTTATGTGGAGGAAGTAGGAGTTAGTCCAAATGGGGGGAAACATGTTTGTACAAATGGAGTCTTATATGAGAAATGCAGTATTGCCATTTGCACGGTTTTTCTTTGTGTTTATTCATACCACATTACATTTTTATTGTTATTTCGGCATTTAATGATAATAAGTTATTGAAATTCAGACATGAACATAAACATAGCTTTTTGCGTTTCAAGCTAGATGAGAGATCCACAACAAATATTTTGGACCTATCACCCGCAATTGTTTGTGTTTATACATGTTTATCACATTTAAAAACTAACATACAGCATTAACTAAAGTGTGTATTTCCCCCAAAACTTTTTTGGGCAAATGAAACTTCCACATTTTAACCACTTATTCAGCCTCAATTACAGATTGCAATGATAACTCAGATTCCATTTTATTATCATTATTGAAAGAGTTCGCATATGTACTCCCTGTAAAATGTCTACCCGGAAACAAAATTCTTTTGATTTATGGCCTAACACTAACCAAGCCTTAACCCGAGGTCAAAAAATTAAAAAAATTGTTACATATAGACTTTCAAGGTGAACTTTAGATCTACACGCTTTGCATGATTGACAAGTAAGTCAGCATATTAAATGGACAGACTGTGACTGGGTTACATGACCTAATATATGTTAACCACAGATATGACTTGCACACGACGGTGCGCCGTTTTGGCGGAAGCGGGCGTACGTTCTAAACTGTCCAAGAATTATGAGCCAGAGTATAATGGAGGTAGAGATTTCTTCTCTCTGGTGCATGGGTGCGAATTCGGCAGGCTTCGCGAAGGTGCAGAATTCGGTAACATTTCGGCATATCCTTGGCATTTTGTGCCGTTAAATATACTTGATTCTTGATTTTGTTTCAACCGAGTGGGTTTCTAATAAGTACAGATATATTGAGAATAAAATCAGAATCCCTAACCTCATAATTTTGATTTTTGTTTTCCAAAGTCACTTTGTTGAAGACGTCTTTAGACTAGTCTATGTGCTCATCTAAGAGGAGACTGAGAACTGAGTCTAGATGATCACTACAGTATAATGCATGTAATTCTTGCAATTTTGCAATAAATATGCAGTACCTATAAGGGGCATCCTGAAATTTAATTAAATCCACCAATTATTAGACAATTTTTGATGTTTGGAGTTACCCACAGTGTGTGATTATTTAAAACCTTCCAAATGTTTTACCCTAAATGTTAGAAGATATTGCACAGCCAAAATTTTGCATGGTAGTCTATGCTGCAGCTACTCTATGTGTAACACAGCAACGACTGCACAGAACACACTGAGCAATTTGGGGATAAAGTAGCTATAGGATAAGTCTTCCAAGTACACAAGATGTTAAAGGTGCTTGTTCCGATTGTCTTTGGACCCGATTTACCCGGAAGTAGTATCAATTTTGATGTCAGATGAAAGGCCGTATTTTTCTCATTGTTGTCCTGAAATTTTAGCTTTCTAATCCATTTCTTCTCAAGATACAGATTCAAAAATAGTGTTTTTTTTAATGGTTAACCCTCAATACTAGCACAGTCAGGAATAGGGACTTGCCTAGAATTATCGCGTCCAGCATCAAAACTACAAGTTCATTTCCCACAGTTACTTGATGGTCATTGTGTACAGGTGTCAGGCTCTCATATCAAGTAGAGAACACGATAGACAAAAATCGGAACAAGCACCTTTAAGTGTACCGAGGCATGTCTTCTGTACAATACCTGAGTAGACATGGCTACCTCCTATCCACTCTGCATCACTATGCCATAAACTGGATAGTAGACACAAAACTGTGTGTAATTTCGCTGAACATAGATTGTGATAATTAGCCCGTATCAATAGAGGGCTGCTCATTAAATGAGTGTTACGTGACGTCAGAGATAATGTGAGAAAACGGAGCCCATGTTGTTGAATCATTGGAAACTTGTTTTATGTGTAGAATCTTGAAATGTCCCCCACATGTGCAATCTTAATATAAGGTGAAAGCATAAATCAATCTATCATTGATGGCTACTTTCCCCGTCAAAATTCGAATTAGGAGTGAAGATTCTGAGGACTTACTGCATCGTTCCGTATCCAGTTTTCTCTCTTTGGCCTTGATCGCAAGTTTGGCGAGTAATATTTCACAACTTTCTTCCTTCTAATCATCTCTCAACTATTTTGCCATAAGTGGACATATTTTATGGCAAATCCTGAAGGTTTATTCGTTGTATGGTACCATATTTTACATTGCATCAGAGTGTAATAACGTATGGCGTTTTCATCATGCATAGATTCAACCCTTACAATTTGGACTGTTTCTGCATGGCGCCCTGGTTGAAGCAGCCCGATCAGGAAATGTCTTGCTCATTAATTATGCCCGATATTTGTCCAAGCTGTGACCTTTGAACTGCGCATTGCTCGATCCGTGAACGAACATTCCTGTGGCTTCAAACGGGATGTTTTCAACGTGTAGACATTTGAATGTGCTAACACTCATCCTCTGATTAGCATATTTCATCATTTTCAAGTCAGAAGATCAGGAAGAAAACTAGCTGATAGGTCACCTTGAATTATAAACCTTTTTAAGAATGAGAATGTTAGAAGTATTATTTTTAGACCTAGACATTTTCATCAACATTTTTGGCAATCAGCAAGATGTCCTGTTAGCTTCAAAACAACATTAGCATGATCTTGTGTCAATCGCTTACTTGTATGTCCAATTTTTAAAATTCATTCTTTTTTCTTGGTGACTACAATTCATTCTTTTTTCTTGGTGGCCTGAATCATGTAAACTATTTTTGAAGGTTATCAATTATAAATTTTGTCTAAATGCAAAGTAAAAAGATTGTTTGATCTACTCTTCACGTTTTTTTCAATTACTTAGTATCAAGCACCAGCAGAATTCCAAATAGAAATAAAAAACAATCATGTGCATGTTACAAAACATGCACATGCACCCACACACTTAGTAGATGAGGAAAGTCAATTCTTCCATGGTAGAGTTGACAACATGCCTGATGTTAACAATTTTTCCATGTGACATTTATTCTAAAAACGTTGATGTCAGCATATTAACCACACTATGTTAACATTTTTTGGTAACCATGACACTTAATATTCTGACATGTTGACATACAATCCACACAGAAAGAGCCAACAGGTAACAATGTTATTTGTGCACTCTGTAAAAATATTCATGAAACCCATGCAGTGCGAAACAGTTTGGATTAGAAAATTATTTAAAACCCTAGTCAACCACTGTAGTACACCAGCCAGTGAAACAAATCACTAACATGTCTAAGATTTGAACGGGGACCTTCCCTTACCAGTAAAAACCCTACCACTGAGCTCACTTGTCAGATATGCACTGATTTTAACTATCTCTGCCTGATTCAGTTCAGTTTTTCTTATTGGTTGTCATTAATTCCATATAGTTTTGATTTCAATTGATACAATTTTGGGTAGTTAGCCAAAAAAGCCCGATGTCATTGGATAATTTATACCAACATATCAGTGGCTGGCCTAACTAACTGAGTATTTGCAATGCCTGCCTGTGTGATTTTTTTTTTTTTTTTTTTTTTTTTTTTTTTTTAAACATTGTTATTTAAACGTAACTTACTGGTTTTTTTCAAGACTATACATAGGATGTTTTGAGGTATTGTTAAAATACCCCCAAATTAATATAATAAAGCTTATTTTACAGTTGTACCTGATTAGATGATAACAAAAGGCATGCATATGTCAGATTTGAGGTGGCCATGATACATTGACATAAAAAAATTCCAACAATGGCACTCCTTTTTCATCAAATATTTTAAGGGAACACGTATGAACACAACCTACTTTCCTTGAGATTGCTCCTATTTTTAACAACCGTTTTTAACATTCTTAGTAAGTCAGGGCACGACAATTCACTGGTGACACATGATCTATGAGCAGATAGGAAATGAGGTTGTAGCATTGTCAATCACAAAATATGCTATTGCTCTGGAGGATTAAGCTAATGACTCTATCACATAAGCTCACATACTAGATTATATCCATTACAGATGAGTTTGTTTGAATTCAAAACACTGGATAGCCTGAAATGCTTTTCTGTTGGCAATCATCGATTTGTAATTGAAGTAAACAGGATTATTGGGTGTGTTATTTCATTGTTTACTTTGTCCTACGACCAAGGGTCTGATGTAGCAGCTTCATCCCTAACTGCCTGTAAACTGGGAATCAGGCAAATGAATTGCCATGCCCTGTTATTAGTACACTATGCATCTCACAGGATGTTTATATTCAGTGGCTAGCATTCTGAAAGGGAGTCTAACTATAGACCCAGTTAAAACCAGGGTTAGTCCTTCACGAATAGACCTTTTTCCCTTTCAACCTACTCTGAAGGTGTAATGTAAAAGGTGAAAAAAATTCTCATGGGTGGATCGTTTCGATTTATCCATGAAAAATTTCTCACCCACTACATCACACTTTCAGCTTATGCTGAAAGTAAATATGGTTTGTTCGTGAAGGACTAAGCCTGGTTCAAACTTGGGTCTAAAGTTAGACTCCTTTGAGACTACCAGCCTGCATCTTTCAACACACTCTGAAAGAGTGATGCTACAGTTAAGAGAACTTCTTGAGCTGTTCTGACCCATTCATATTATATGTTGATACAACACTAGTAAATTGAGACACTTTTTAATGTTGGGAAAAAATGACTGATTGTGGCTTTAACAGTTACTAGGTATATTTTCATTTCCACTTTTAGGTGCAAAAAAGGAACTTAACATCTGTTGAATATCATAACCTGGATGACAAAAGGTTTGTGACACCCTTCTAGCCATACGCATGTATGTACTTTTAATACTAAGCGAATTACCTTTAGAAATCCAAGTCAGGTTTGTTATATCTTTTTGGATAGATTCTTAAGGTCCACTGGTACTTCACTGCACTGCAATGTGAAAATAGATGAAAACCATCTGACTCAATGCAACAGCAACACAGTTCAAAATGCATTGTGCTGCTGCTGCTGCTGTGTTGAGTTGCAAAGCAGTGAAGTATGAATGGAACTTTAATCTTTGGTAATCATCCCAGTCTCATGGTCACACAAACCAATATATTACTGCACATATACATCCACATATTTAGTCAAATAGTAGAAGTCAATTTAAATAAATAGTCGCTATTTCCTAGGGTCTTGCACTTCACATGCAAACCCTACCGACATCAGAAAAGCCTGGCGCCAAACCCAAATGTTAAATTGATACTCCTCCAATAGTAGTTCTTCCATCCTGTTTCGTCCTGTCGTAGTCTGATTTCGGGACGCCCGTCTGTGTAAGCTTGAGTACGGCACAGTCTGGATCCTGTGAGAGTTCTATTGTCACCGTTGAGAAATGAGCTGGATCACATGGTAAAAAATAAAGTTGCACATGGTGAATGTTTTTATTAAAATTTTGTGAACATAAAACACATGCACACAATTGGAACAGCTTGAAATTTTGATTGTTTCCAAAATGTATTGTCCATCATCACCAAGATTGGCAAATTTGATTCACTCTATAGCCTAAGAAGAGCATACTGAAAATCACCAGTATGTACTTCTTTCACTAATTTCTCGATTAACTTTATAAATTTTTGTAACTGTGGGGAAGCCCCTGAGGCTCAAATTGCTAGAATACATGCTGGCAAGCATTTTGATAAACTGTTTATTCCCTTTATTGTTTATTCCCTGGTTTTGTGAGATCATTCTCATTGTAGATAATCTGAAATTGAACTGATCCATTTACATTTAATTTTGGCATTTAGATAAGTCTGCGAGTTTGAGTATTTTATTGCCTTTTACGCCGTATTTGGTGATATTAAGTATTAACTATAAATAACTTTTCAAGAAAATTCTTTCTTTTGACTTGACCTGTCATGAGTTTGACTTATGTCCTGTTCATTTATTTATCATTTTATCAATAATGAGTTTGAATTTTCCCATTTTTTCAAACCCTTTAAGTTCTAATGAACAATTATTCAAGTGACACATAACTATTTTTTTTTAAATACAAGGCTGCTTACCATCAGGCCAAGATTTATATCTCCACCTTTGAACTATTTTCTTGCCTCGTTCCTGTAGAAAAGTAACCAGATATTATATTTAAGTAATCTAAAAATGTTTCGAAGATTTGCTAAGGAAACATATACATGCATGTACATCAAGTCAGGATGGTGCATCTTAAAAGAATGATTTTGTGTCACCTGAACTATAGTGCAGGGAGGCACATACTAATCCAAATTCTCTATGTCCATGTGTGTGTGTGTGTGATAAGTTTCGGTTAACCTTTTTTCGAACATCAAAGTTTTGGTTTATAACCTTTTTTTCAAATTGCTTGTGCATGGACATCTCAACTTCAATTGCCACCAGACTCAAGTCATAGGTGCACCATAGCAAGCCTACAAAATCCACAGGACTGCCAGTCCAAGAACATTTTTGACAGCCATAGAACATTTTTAAGCTTCTGAAAAAAAAGTTGGGGGGGGATTGAAAATTGAAATTCAATATTTCTGAAATTATGGTAAAACAAATATTGCCTCTATTCCTACAATAAGAAAACATATCAATTGGACAAATTTGACCATCTGTAGCTTTATGAGTGTCTGCAGTTGTGGTGTTATGTGCATGTGTGTCCCCCTTTGCTTTTGAACTCACATGCATGAACGAAAACACACACAGATACACCTCTACACACCATAACAACCACGAATATAAACTTTAAAACAAAACATAACCTACCAATGATACAAATTCCCCAGTTACATTGCCATCAAATAATGAAAATTTGCCTCCAGTTTCTACTTCCATGTTGGCGTCAGCTCTTGTAAATGCTCGTACTCTCTAGAAAGACACAAGAGGAAAAGTGCATGAAGTCAAACATTATCTCTTTCATTTATAAGGGAATTGATTAATGGTTGATACCTGTATATTTTTAGCTCCTCGTGCATTGGTAAAAATCAATGCATGCATACTCAGTTTGACAAAGAATGATACACCCCCACTGGGGTGCATACCACTATTAGAGTCTTGTCAAACTGATGCAAGTGCAATGCACAAGAAGATAAAGATGCAGGTATTAACTTCATTCATGAGCATTAATACAGCAAATACTTTTTTTTATCAAAAATCTGTCTAAACTTTGGAACACGTTCCACTAACATTTAGATATCATCAAAATTAATGCTCATGTTGTGTTTTGGCGTTATGCACAGGGCTGGGTTGTCGGCGGCTAAACCGTCATCCCATTGGTTTTATTAAGAAAGCCGATGAGGAGGGTAGCTGGTTACCCTGGTAGAACTAAAAAGAAAATCTACCTACAAGAGCACCGGCTCTACAGAGCTAACGGCGGTCATCCAGCACTGTTAACATGTTGCCTTGTATGTTTAGGCAGGGAAGCCCAAATGCTAGGCCCACCGCCAATAATGGTGGATTGGCATCAGAAGGGCATCAGGTCAATAGAGGTGTTTCACCTCACTCATGCATACCCTATAACAAAAGGTGTTAGTTCCCGTTCCTCATTCAGATCAATTTAATACCCGACCTCAAAGTACTTGTGCTATTCAAAGTGTGACCCATACTTTTATGCATACATATCCAACATGCATGTCGTTCTTTAGATTTAGAAAGTCTCCAGAAATTTGAAATGGACTTTGCCATTCCCGGCAAGATGGCCGCTAATCCGAAAGGTGGAAGACCTCTATTAAATCCTCATGTTGGCAACTTTACATGGGCACCAGCCAGACCAAAGGTTGGGGTGGGCAAAACCTGCCTACCACAAAAAGGAAGGTGCTAGCAATCACTCGCGCAGGTGTCACTTGCTTCATGATGGTTTTAAGCCTGATGAGCGGAGGGTAGGGAGTGAGTGAGTATTAGAATTTAACAATATCTCAACACAATTGTGTCATATCCTGTCATTAAGATAAAATATGTCAACATTTTTAACAAAACAAACCTTAAAACTATAATATTGAAGAATAACAAAATAGATTTCTTATTTTAAAGAAATATCCTGACAGAACTATACAGGCTCCCTTGAAAGCCTATGTTGTCAAAAAATTACTTCATATATTAAACAAACACATTGATTGCAAAGACACATGCAGAAAACACACGTCTACAATAAAAGCTTAACTACAAGAGAAACTGATAAATCAGTGGGGAGTCTGAGGGGGAAAGAAGCAGCGATATGTGAGGAGCTGAGAAAGAGGGGTTAGATGTGTGTTGTGTACAGGAGGTGAGGTGGAGAGGAGAGGGGGCTAGGATGTTGGGGATAGAGGGAAGAAGGTACAAGTTGTGGTGGGTGGGAAATAATGATGGGATGGGGGTGTGGGAGTCTTGGTGAAGGACTCCCACAATTGTGTGAGGTGGTGGTGGAGGTGAGAAAAAGGGGTGATAGGGTGATGACAGTCGTAATGGTTTTTGAGGAGGTAGTGAGGGTGATATGCAGCTATGCTCTGCAGAGTGGTAGGAAGTCAGAAGAGAAGGAGCATTTTAATGATGAGATGGCAGATGAATGGGATGTGCAAAGTATGGGTGAATTTGTTTTGTGTGTTGGTGACTTTAATGGGCATGTGGGGAAAAGGATGGAAGGTTTGAAGGAATCATGAGGAGAATGAATAAGGTAGAGACTAATGTGGTGGAAGAGCCAGTTTAGAGGGTCAGTCGGGATGAAGTGGTGAAGGCAATCAGAAATGAAAACAGGAAAGGCTGCCGGACCCTCGGAGGCAAGTGTTGAAATGATTTTTGTGAATGGAGAGATGGGGATTGGTGTGATGATGGAGTTGTGTCAGAGAGTGTTAGATGGAGGAGGGATGCCAGAGGAGTGGGCAGCGAGTGTGGTAGTTCCAATTTTTAAGGGGAAAGGGGATGCAATGAGTTGTGGTGCATATAGGGGTGTTAAGTTGTTGGAGCATGCAATGAAAATTGTGGAGAGGGTACTTGAGAATAGTATTCGGGAGGAGAGTGGAAATGGATGAGATGCAATTTGGTTTTATGCCAGGGATGGGAACGATAGATGCAGTGTTTATTTTGAGGAGGTTGCAAGAGGAATATCGAGCTAAAGGGAAGAAATTGTATATGTGTTTTGTGGACTTGGAGAAGGCATTTGATAGAGTACTGAGGAAAGTGATGGAGTGGGCTATGAGGAAGAGAGGTATACCAGAAGCAATTGTTAGAGCAGTGATGAGTTTGTATGAACTATGAAGGAGCAAAGACAAAAGTTAGAGTGGGGGTCTGATTTGTCCTAGGAGTTTGAGGTGAAGGTCTGTGTGCATCAAGATTCTGTATTCTCGCCATTGATATTTGCAATTGTGATTGATGTGGTCTCGGAGAGTGCAAATGAAGGTTTGATGAGCGAGATGTTATATACTGATGACTTGGTTTTATTTGTGAGACAATGGAGGGAATGAGGGAGAAGTTTTCAAGGTACCTTGGGAAGACAAAAGTGATGTTGAGCGGGGTGGTGGAGGAGGTGCAAGTGAGCAAGGTAGACCCATGCAGCATATGTGTGAAGAGGGTAAAAGCAAATTCAGCGAGGTAGGAGAAATGTGGTAAATGGATCCATGGGAGATGCACAAAAATGAAGCGAGTGAGCCCAAGTTTGGCAAGAGATTTTGTGTGTGGAAGATGCAAGAAAAGAGCTAGAGGGATGGTGGAACAGGTGGAAAAGTTGTGTGATGAGGTGGAATCGGTGGGGGAGTTCACGTACCTGGGGGACAGGGTTAGTGGGGGTGGTGGATATGGGTTAGTGAAGTTCAGGGAATGTGGAGAGTTGTTACACAGGAAAGATTTCCTTTGAAGATGAAAGGAATGGTGTATATGAGTTTGGTCAGATCAGTGATGCTGTATGGGAGTGAGAGATGGTGTCTGAGCGAAAATGAGATGGGGATTTTGAGAAGGACAGAGAGAGAGCAAAGATGAGAGCGATGTGTGGTGTGAAGCTGATGGATAGGAAGAAGACTGAGGACTTGATGCAGATGTTGGGTTGGGAAGAAGCAGTGGACCGGTTAGCGAAGGCAAATGGTGTACGATGGTATGGGCACATGCTGAGGAAGGATGATGAGGTGGGTGGTTTGAGGAGGAGGGGACGACCGAGGAAGACATGGAAGGAGCAAGAGGAGGAGGAGAGCAGGAGGGTTGGGTTGAGGATGCATTGAATCAGGCGAAGTGGGATGAAGGAGTAAGGGCAATTGCTACGATTGTGAAGTAAATCCGGCCACCTTGTTTTACAGGGACAAAACCGCATTTAAAACTTTGGATTTACTACTACTTAACAGTGTTATAATTACTGTCCTGTCTACCAGACAGAATCAAATTGGACAATAATGGTAAATGGGTTGGGTTGAGTAGGAAGGTTGGGTTGAGGAAGGAGGATGCATTGAATTGGGTGAAGTGGAAGGAGTGAGTAAGGGCGGTTGCTGCGAGTGTGAGGTGAATCCGGGGACAAAACCGGATTTAAAACTTTGGTTTTACTACTTTACTAATCAAACAACTATACAAATATGGTCTAAATCCTCAAATTCAGCACAAATTGTCTCACAAAGAACACTGACCAAGTGCATAAACTTGGGCGCACACATGTATACATCGAGGGTTGACAATCAGAAGGATGTAACTCAACACTAAAAGAAATATTAAAGATTTTCTTTAATTCTGCTGTTCATAATTCAAAATTGTTCTTTGTTTACTAAAGTTTATATAATCTTTGCTTACAGTACCATATATGAGCTTTAACATATGTTTACAATTTGAGTAATGAATAGATTTGCTTAGTAGAAAATATTAAACATCACATTTCTCAAAAGCAGTATTACAGCAGAATTAAAGAAATTCTTTAATATTTTTTGTGTTGAGTTACGTCCTTCTGATTAGTGCCTGGATTGTTAAACATGTTTATATTCCAGTGGACCAAAATATGTCTCAGTTTGATTAGGTCACAAAAAACTTCCACTTTCTGTTAAGTTACCTGTGGATCTGTCAAGGTTTCATACAGAGCTTCTACAGAACACTTGAATTCTTCTTTCATCACTATTTCTGAGTTTCTATTTTGATGCCTATTTTTGATGTTTCATATTCTCTGAAGCAGTACTATCACTTATTGTACGGCTGGTTTGTTAGATGGTTGGTGGAGGACTCTGCAAAATACAAACAACAACTTGTTACAGTATAATGAATAAGATGCAAGAAAGATTTTTCACTTCACAAGTAACAGCCAGTACCCGGTAGATCACCCCTAGATCTTGGTTAAACTTCAAAAAGTACAGCAAGTAACCCTGTAGATCACACCCTATATCTGGATCTTGGTTAATACCCTTAGTTAACAATTAACCCTTAACCTGTGCACATCCAGCTGGCCAGCCCATTAGTGGTGCAAATTATCAGGCTTTTACAAATGAGGCTTTTTAAATTAAAATGTAGAATTGTCAGTCTACCTCAGTGACAAATTAAATTTTGCAGCAATATTATTGAAAATTTGGCCAATCCTGAACAAACAGAATGCACCTAATATTTGAAAATGCCGATTGCACCTAATATTTGAAAATGCTGATTGCACCACCCCAGGGATGGACATTTAATAACTTGGATATATAATTAATTATCTGCATGCCATGCTGTACCATGTCAAGTACTTGCATGGTAACTGCTTTGCATGATTAGAATGAACACTTGGATATTAAGTCCTCATCGAATTTCTTTCTTAGCTATATCAATGAGCATATTAAATCGCATCAGAGCAAAATGGAGCAGCTCACCTACACTCGGGATGCAGTTATTTTCTCCAATTAAATGTGAAGTAAAAAAAAATGTAGCAATATAAAGTTTTGCAAGGTCTCCTCAGCAACATTCACTGTGGTGAATTATGCAAGTTTTCCCCTAACTATTTTGCACAAGACTGAATATGCATATGCAAACCACAAACAAAAAGAGTTGGACCATTGCCGCATGGATTGCAATTCCTGACCTTTCTATATTATTATCCTTGTCCTACTTTAGATGGGTGGTGGTTACCACCACTCTTTTTTGTACCCTATCATAACTGCCTTTTCGGGTGCTAAAAGATTCAATGCATTGGTCAATTGATATTTTGACTCCTTTTCATGCATTAACAAGCACCGCCCAGGGTATAGAGATGGTGAACCCACCTACCAAAATGGTGATATTTATTTTCTCTTAAAGCGGCATTTTTGTTCTGGCACATTTTCACGAAATATGAAATTTCTTCATTTGCTCTCAAATGATAGTCTAGGCCATTGGAAAGAACAAGATATATTTTACACATAAAATACATACCTCAAAAAATAGGGACATTGAAATGAGGATAAAGACATCCAGGTATTTGTAGGCCAACTTTTAGGTTTCCATAACTTTAATCAACAAATGTGTACATTCATGAATATTTTTGACTCGTACTCACTGATATAAAACCACAAGAGGTTATAGACCGTTCAAACAGTGTGCATCGCGTGAGATAACCCATACGGAGTGCGTGTTCTTTTATTAAGCCATTTTCATCGTCTGCTGATTTAACGTCGCCGGCGGACGTTAATTATAAAATCGTTCTGTTTACCATAAGCAAGCTGATTGGTCTTAATCATTTCGGGTGAAGGCTTGTGTATATAAAAGCTTTGCCACCATGCAAAAATATCGATTTTGAAAATCCTTGGAAGGGCACACATTTGCAAAATGTGCCAGTGTCCTTTTAAGCTACTGCTAGCAATCATCAGCGACTTATTCTGTTGACTACCTACAAAATATTTACCATATCTTAAGTGAAACTTGATATTAATTCAACGTCTTTTGAAACAGGTTCCATATAAATACCCGGGAAGTGCACCACGTACATGGCAATTCTCATCCATTAGCTGTACTGTTTGGGTTCACGCAGTCAAGTTAGATCATTTTCATGCTATTTCTATTTGAATAACTGCCGCTGAATTCGGATCAGAATCCCCGAATCTAATACAAAATCCCTTCTTGTATGATGCATGCACACTTTTGAACTAGAGGATGATTTCAGAACGTCCCATCATACAACGCATGCTTTGTCAGTTACCCTTGTAGATACCAGGGTCACGTAACAGTCACTTGCACAGCACTAGATTCTAAAGTAAATATGAATTTATAAGGGATATTTGAGTTGTTATTTTTCAAGGTCCAGACATCAGCCGATTAGGAAAACAGTTTTATACCTATTATGTCTTTCAAGTCTGTTATCCCCAGAGGTTTTTCATTATACAATGGTTCAACTGACTTTCTGGCCGATAGAGTAGTTTTAAAACACCCTATCTTGTACACAATTCAATGGGATTTGAAAGTGCAATTGACAGTTGCACCCTGGTGATTAACTAGTATTGCATGGGAATGTGGGGCTTTCTGAAAACATGCTCTGCTTTTGAGCATTACTATTCTTTACTAGTTGACTAGACAATTACTAACACAACTGCATAAATCTCACAAATTTGAAAATTGGGGGCACTCTTCAAAAATGTGTTATTATTGCTTTAATTGGTCAATCCATGTGCAAGTTGAATTTGATTTTTGACAGACTTTCATTTAAATATATATCAAAAATGACTTCTTTTTATATTATTATTGATATTTGCTGAGAGTTGTGGATGTCCAAGCACAAACCAACTACAAGGTGAGACTTATCCACAGATTTGTCTGCTTATTTTTAACTGCTTTGGGCCATTACCTGAAAATACTCAAAAATTCACAAAAAAATTCATCTGGTGGTGTTATCCACATAATGTACATACGATCACTAAATACTCAAAATAACCCACCACATTCAGGCAAAACCTTGAAATGTTGTGAAGTCCACCAAATTGAATCCAACAACTCCTATTCCTTTACTACAAGAGCGCATGTTTTGTTTGGTGAAGAACCCACGGTTGCTGCATCTGTGAGCGCCGCGCACTAGTTTCCGGATGCACAATACGATACACACACCGCTTATTAGGACTTGTCGCACTTTCAGTTGCGTGACGCATTCATTTGAAATTGTGTTGGACATGCAGAATTCAACAAGAGGAGAGCACTATTAAGTTATTAATGTGCGACATGGTTGAATCCCTAATTTAATGATAGATGAATACAGGAAATAACATTCAAATAGCTGCTTTTGTTGCAAACAAAACTTAAACCTCAAATCAGATGTACTGAATAGCAAATCCCATCATTCATACTTGAAGAACATAATGCATCTCGAAAATCTTCTACCATCCTTCTGTAAAACAATTTCTGTTCAAACAGAATACTTACCTTTGTTTCAGTTTTCTTGGGCACTGTAACTGGTGAGCTTGATTTGTCTTTCTGGGGTAAAATCATTCCTTGGGAAAATTCTGTATTAAGAAAATATAGAAAGGTTTTTAACACTACTGGCTGATTTGACTGAGCAATTACATCATATAACCATGTGAATAACCAATCAGAGATCTGGTAAGAAAAGATTAATGGTGTATTCAGGCATATGGAAGCTATATTTTGATTGGTTACTCAGAAGTTATATATCATGTTACATCATGTAATGAGCTAATCAGAGATACTGTCAGAAAGGTGATAGACATCAGGGGGTTAAACAGTTTACTGAAGTAAAGTCAATTTGAATCCGGGTGGAATTCAATTCCAGTCTAGTCCTTTAATATCCACTGGAACTGAAACATACGGTTGATGGATGTAATTATTCAGCTTTCCTGTGCATAACACGCAAGTGAAACAAATGTACATAAGTCAAATTTTACAGGAAATATCAATTGTACAATTAGAGAATAAAAGATAGGATTTGTTGTTTTGCCTATCTAATATCGTGTCATATTGGATGGGCAGTCCAATATTTTGAGTAGTGGATGCCGGCGCAGCCGGTATCCACTACGATAAGAATATTGGACTGCCCATCCAATATGACACGATATTAGATAGGCAAAACAACAAATTCTATCTTTTATTCTCATTCTTATTTAGTTTTGGTTGTTTTAATCACCGAAAATATTTTTATTTTAATAATATTAGTTAAAAGTGCAACAAATTCCCCCCGCTGTCAAAAATGAACCAACCCGTACTAGCTGCGTGCACTGCGTAATCTTATACACGCACGGGTAAACACTTGCGTGATGACGCACTATCTAATATCGTCTCATATAAGATAGGCAACAACCAATGATATTCCGAGTTTGCTTACTAAACCCTGCCCACTGAATAAGAATAACAAATGCTGAACACAAGTTCCTGGAATTCTAACGGTACTATTATACCTATTTGTGACATCGGGTGTTGACCAATATATTGTGCAAATGGCATCGTGCAATAAAACATGGATTACATTATTTATCACCCCACATGGATTATCAAAGCGTACTTTAACATCAGATCATTTCCCAAGATCATTAACCCTTGTACATTACTGCTTTCTTACATTGTTCCTGATTGGCAGATTACATTTTAAAATCATTGGAGTAACCAATAAAAATAGAGTTTCTAAAATATTTTCACCCAAATCCTCTCCAGTCGTACCAACATTCTTAACAGGGTACTGATCGGCTTAATAAATCATACAACCTACTTTGTAACCAATTGGCTGGTGTTCTCAGCTGGTTAACCTTATTTTTATTGAAATGAGAACCATTCCTATTACAACTTTTTCATGTGATGTTGTTTTACTCACATCTAGCACTTCAAACAGTGACACAATAAATGTCACTATAGTTCAGTGCAAGCATGATTACACTTCTGACATTCTCTGTCATCTGATTTCTACCACTTTGAAAAGCATGCAGCTTTCCTCAGCCTACCCCTAAAAATATTCACATGGCTAGAATGTCTGTAACAAGAAATAACTTTGCAGTGATGAAACTTTCAATGGGCCTCAACTTAGACAAAAGACTCAAGCAAAGGACTAGTGATTTAGTGGGATATATTGATGTTATTATGGTGTCACATAAAAAAGTAAGTACTTCAATTGACATGGAACCATTGATGGGTGATAAACATCAGGGATATCATTTTATTTCCATATTGTTAATTAGTAGTCAGCATATTTACTGGCAAAATTTTAAAAGTAATTAAAGACACTATCAGTGATTTGAAAAATATCGGAAATTTGCAGGAATAGCTTCAAAGTGAAGGATAAGTCTGTAGAATTCTCATAAGTTACCTTTTCCAACTTTAGAATTGACAGAAAAGGAAGAAAACGGCAGTGTTCCAAGATACGATTCCCCATTCAATTACGTGTTGTAGTAAGTGTCCGAACGGACAGTAATGACTAAAATTTCCGATTCTGTCCTTATTAGGTTGCTTTTGGTCTTATCATTTGCAGGGTATGTTAGGATACCTGTACTTGTTACATACATGCAAAAATCTGATTTTTGATGATTTTTTCGATTTTCTGATTTACCAAATCACTGATAGTGTCTTTAAATGAAGTATAACCAATTTTAGTGACTAATAGTTGGCAGTGACACCAGCTGGTGGCCCAACATTGTGTTATGTTTGTATCATTTGATGTTTCTTTTAGTTCATGTTTTCTATTGACCCCTAAATTCCACTGGCAGATGCCACCAACAAAGCACCACACTAATAGCCTTGTCCCCACACCCCGCATTTTACTGGAAGTGGTCAAAATTTTGGTATCTGAAGGAAGCTGCTATTTTCTCATTTGTTCCATGAAATTTTAGGGCTAAAGGATGTTTGGTTTGGATGTTATGAGCGAAAATGTGCCCCATTTTGGTCAATCAATATTAATTTTACACAGTACTCTATGGGGATTACAAAATCATGTTTTTAGCTCTCGCAAATTGAAATATTTGCACAAAACTTTACAGATAGGGTTTTGGGGTGAAGGCCATTCTATCCAAGATGAAAACTTAAATACACTTAAATTGGGTCATCCCCCTTTAATTGGTTTGAGAAATGACAGTCATTATGATGATTATCAGAGCACACCCGTTACAGCCTTATAACCAGACATATTACCCCGGTACAAAAAGAATGACCTACTTGCATATTAACTCCTTGATCACATATCCAAAGTATAAATATGATACCACACTCTACCAAACATATGATATTTAATCATGTGCACATCTTTGGAATTTGCTGTCATGCACTGCTGAATTTACGACATGCACATCTGAAATTCACTGCCGTGGAATGCTAAATTTTACTAGTCTAGATACAATATAATCACCAAATTAACAGGGTTCCCAGAACTACACAGGAGGAATCTATTGCCTAGTTTTTCTTCCTTATCCCACACTGTGAAATATGTTGATTTAATATGCCACAATAAATTCCAATTATTTTACAGGACATAGTTTGTGGCAAACTTTAATGAACAAACATTGTTTCACTGCACATCACAACAATTATATTCTTGACTTTCTTATCAATTACTTCCAAGCTCCTACCAGCACAATTCTGTCAGTTATTAAAACTTCTTTTCAGCTGAATATACTGTGCATTATCTTGTTAAAGGTGGGTGACCTGATCGACAACCTCGTTCCCCCACTTTACTCCATCAAATTCAGATATTGGTATCAGAAGAAAGTTCATGTTTTTCTCATTACCCCAGTGAAATATAAGGCCCAGGAAATGTTTCCATTACTGTTATGAACAAAAAACATCAACCACATTAATTAACACATGCTGTCCTGTGGGCTAATTTAATACACATTTTTGCTTTTACTATTCAAATGCCTGGACCGATTTAACATAATTTGTAATCAGATGTTTTGGGGATATGCTTCCATTCGAGGGGCAAAAAAAGTCATAAGACAAGTCTGACCATGATCGGGTCACCCACCTTAATGTTTGCCACAGCAAACCACTAGGTCGGCATGCTTTATGTTCACCTTCACATTTCAAGTTACAAACAACATGATTGATCCTATCTCAGACATTTCTTGAAACAAAGTTATTCCTTAAAAAATGCTCTTCTAGATTCTTCACTTTGAAACTTTTTACTTTCAAATTCTTTACCTTTTCGTAAGCCATCCAGATACTGTTGTAAGTGGTCTCTTATTAGCATTGCCCCCTTGGAACGCATCAAGTCTTTAAGTAATCTGGTTTCTTTTGTGTCTCTCTTGAATGATACAATAATCTGTTTTGAATATAAAATAAAATTTAGAGAATAAAGGCATGATCTTGGGAACCGGTACTCTCTTTTCGACGAATTGAACCCAAGGCGATACCATTATTTTAAGTGGAAGAACTGAGGCCGAAGGCCATTCTCATTCTTAAACAGCTCTATCATTTAAGGTCATCTTTAACCCAATTTCGCGCTGCTTTATGGCTTAAATACAACAAAAAAGGACTGCCACCACCCAGTGACGACAATCGAACAACCCGTTGAACGCAACGAGACGCAACGTTGGCAGGCGCGCGCGAACGTAGCAAAACGCAGTATGACGTGAGCGCTTCAACCTAAAAATAACATCAATACGCAGCGCGTACTACCGGGGTTCAATTAAACGAATTGAACCCGGGCATCAGCCAATGAAATTACTTACATTTTCACAGCTGTTTAAGAATGGATAATGAATGGCAGAGCAAAGAAACAATTGTTAAATTAGGTTTCAATAAGGTTCTGCTGTTTATAACATTTATTGTTCGTAGATATCTATCTGGTAAAAATTGTAAAGCTTAGGTGACATAGTTGACTTAATTTTGAGCTGCTACTAACAGAAAAGTAATCACATTTTATTAAAAATATGCAAGATCTTCATAATATTCAAACCCTATCAAGAAATACACAGTACTGGGCATTTACTGGCACTACTGGCCCTTTTTAAAAAGTGTTTTCCCTGGCTCATTGAAGAACAGAGGATAACTTGTACACGTGCTTAAATAATAATAATAAATAAACAATCTTGGATATAGGCGCCTAATGCGATGCCCTTAGGCCGCTTCACATAGAAAGGAGCAATATACAAATTCCATACGGACAAATACAAAAGAGATAAAATCTAATGTTAACACAACAATGATATACATCAATATACCATTTTCAAAAAACTTTTAATTTAAGTGGAAATTCAAGCATATCTATTTTGGTGACAGATATAAGAGAAAGACAACCCAGTTGCCTCCCATACTAAGAACGTATGGGGATACACTGAATCGTCAGCTTTGAGGAGCTGTGGTGTATTACCCCACCAGCGACATCGGTTAATCTTGATCTTTTCCTGGATTCAGATTCCTCTAACCCTACCTAACCTGATGAAACAACTATCCTAGGCAACCGGATTGGATGAAGGTAGAGGAATAGAAAAAGAAAGGAAAAAAAAAATCACAGATTCTATTATTGATTGGACTGCATCAAAACAGGATACGTATCAGGAAGCCAAAATGTTGTGTAATAGGAATGTCTTCAGACGTGCCTTGAAAATAGTTTGCTGACTGACTAAGCGGATCTGTGTAGGAGTTTATTATTGCCACAAAATTTGCCGCTGCGTAGCAAAAGATCTATCACCATAGACTTTTGTTGACGAGTTGGCAGATTTACTCAGCTGGGAAAAAGCACGAAGATTGATCTCAAGGTTTCTGGTGTGAATACAGCTGGATTGAGCTCCCAGAGATAAGCAGAAGGTGACATGCCTGTGGTGGCCTTATAGGTTGATAAGTAGAATCTTAAAAACTGCCCTCTGATTAATTGGAGCCAATTAGTTGGTTAAGGAAGAGCTGGTGGTGATTATGGTCTCGTGACAGATTTAAAGGACAAGACGGGCAGCTGTATATTGAACTCGCTGAACCTTGGTCACTTCTTCTTTCCTGGAAAGGCCCTAGACGCAAGAATTGCAAGAGCCGCCTAGATGTAACAAAGGCGTGTACCAATCTGATGGTGATTTTTCAATCAAGGTACTGCTGTCGAAACTGCCCATTTTCCTTATGTTTTGCTTTGTAGCCTTATTTATAAAAATGTTTCATCAAGTACATTTATTCTATAGTCAACATTGTCTATGGATGAAACACACTATAAGAAGGTTGTGCTGAATATAGCCCTCTGCAATATGTTGTGAGTGCCACAAGAACAGTTTATATAGCCAGATTCGAACTGCCAACCTTTGTGTCACAAGTACGGTGCTCTAATCAACTATGCCACAGGGGCACATTGACATCCAAACATTAAATTTAATTTAATAGGTATAAGATTTGAAAGGTGTTCAACTTTTTCCTTGCAGAATGTATCAAAACGGGATGAGACTTGCACTCACTAGTCCATAGTCAAGGTCCATAGTCCGACCCCTAATAGTCTTGTCCGTCCCAGGGACCCCAGATTTTAACGGAAGTGGTCAACATTTTGGTATCTTATGAAAGCTACTATTTTTCTCATTTACCCTGTGAAATCTTAGGGCTAAAGGATATTTTGTTTGGAAGTTATAAGTGAAAATGTGCTCCATTTTGGTCAACCAATATTAATTTTACACAGTCTATGGGGCTTACAAAATCCTGTTTTTAGCTCTCACACCAAATGGATTGAAATATCGGTGTGAAACATTACAGATGGGGTTTTGGGGTGAAGGCCATTCTATCAAGATGAAAAATTTATAGACTTAAATCGGGTCATCCCCCTTTAAATTAATTCTCATCACTTACATCTATATCATCAATGTCATTCTCATCACTTAAGTTGGGTATATGAATCTGGCCTTTCACATCACTGCTTCCATCTTTCATTGAACCTGAAAGGGGAAAAAACATGGCAGAGATTAAAGATAAATGAATTAACATAATGTTAATTATGTTGATCATTTTAAAGTCAAAATCAAGAGCAAATTACTTATTTCATTTTCCTTTTGCTACATACAAAGTAACATACACAGTCACATTCTTTTGTGTTCACTATGTGGTAGTACTCATGTACTATAGGTAATTTATATGTACTACAGAGTACCTGCCACCTAGATACCTATTCTAAATCTACTGCCCTTTAAAACATTTTCGTCCTGCTCCAAGTGAGTTGTTGAGTCGACCACATCATAACATGTATGATTCCTTTGGCCCTTGTGAACACACTCAGCGAGGAATTCAGCTGTGCAGATTTCATCGTTTTTCAAACTCGGAGAGCTTTTTTAAACTACAATTGATTTGAAACTGCCTTTGGATTTATTATTCATGCAACTAATTTGTTGTTTAGCTCATGCTTACTAGATTGGCTGCTTTGCATGCAGGACATGGCTTGTTCATGAATATTCATTCGCATCAGTAGCTTTCTAAATAATGTCCACTTAATTCTCAGAACAGCTCATCCTGGACACTGAATTCTACAGAAAAAGCACAACATTGTCTTCAAATCTCTTGGTTATTTTTTTCTTACTTTTCTTTCATGATTTCAAAGCCAACTTTTACCCACTTGGGCATTGAACCCCACACCTGTCTTAGCAGGCTCACCTAACTCTACTTTTTCAGATACAAGCCATTCAAATGTTCAAACAAGTAAAACAATTGAGTAATAACTCAGAGGAGGGGGCCAAGAAATCCCCAATTTCAGACATCGCCATTGGTTTAACATGCAAAAGTGAAATTTTGACGAAAAATTCTGAATTTTTTATATATTGTCAAGGAATATTTTCTTATTCCAAAACCGTTGGAGGTGAAGAATCAACTCCACTGGAAGCTTATTTTGATTTCTTGTGCATTAATAACGAACGAGGACAAGGTCGTATGTGGGTCATGGAAACACCCATGACCAACCCACATCAAAGCACCCAAATTGGTTTGTGGTTTGCACTCCGTATTGCTGTAATTTCTTTTGTCATTTTTGGTGAGTAGCTATAATGAATGAGGGTTGGCCACCACCACCTGCAATAACTCATCTGTCCCTTCAGATGGCCAAGAAATGGAAACATTCCTTACCTTGACTGGGAATCGCTCCCAGGCCTCCCATTTACATGTCAGCTCTAATCATCTGAGCTATCGAGACATGATGGAAAACAAGCAATAGATATTCATCTATAGGTCTAAGGTTCAAATTCCTTCATTTCTCAGCACATCTCTAGGGAAGGTTAAGTTATTGCTTACCACCTCACCTTAAATACTAAGCAGTTTTCAAATTTAATTTCTTAAAATAATTGTTCTTCCATCATACTTGTCACTAGAGAAGTGGGTGAAATAAAGGAATGATTTTTTTTTAAGTTGCAGAAATATCACACATGTTATTTTTTTAATGTGTGTATGTACAGATATTACATACCTTGTGGGGTCATTTGTGTGTTTTGTGAGACCGGTTTTTCATTGTGGGGACGTCATTTATTAAAGAAAGTCCCCACAAGCTAATTAATATGAATTAACCCTAACACGTCACAGGTCGCTCCTGACAACTGGTCCCACTGGCAATGCAAGGCACTATGAAATATCTCCTCAAGTCCCACTGGCAAATAAGCGCAATTGTGCTTTGGGTTGCCGGTGGGACGTTTTCCCTCCAGTGAAAAAAAAAGCGGAACATTGAACGCAGAGCAATGGCTTTTTTGTTCGTCTTACTTCTGGGTTCGCAAAAATTGACACATCTGCCAAATTCGGAAGGTCCAACACACACGCGACGTTCGGGAAGAACCCAGAAGCACTTTGGGAAAGTAATGCACGGTGGGCATGGTGGGATACATCGGCGAAACTACCATGAAAAGCTACGGGGACGTCTCACCGGCAATTGGCAGCAGTACCTTTATGGCAGTGGCGTAACCCGAGAGGGGGAGCAGCTTCCCCCTTCCCCCCTGAAAATTAGTTAATTTCTGCACATGTGCCAATTTACAATGAAAACAACATAGGCCTATACTATACTAACTATAAATTTTAATACATGCTTACCCCCACTGGAAATATATGTGCCCCCTTTTCCCTGAAAAAAAAGCTGGTTACGCCACTGCTTTACAGCGATCTTCTGAGGGAAAAGCGTCCCAGTGGCAACTCGCAGCAGTGCTAAAAAGTGAAAAATCTCCCGAAATCCAACCAGCAGAATTCGCTAACAAAACACAAAATTAAAATAAAACAAAAATAAAACAACTTTTGCACAAGTCCCAAATTGAAATATTGAAATGGTCATTTACAACCACACATCACATTCTGTTTCCCAAGTTTTCTGGTCAGTTTTGTAGAGGAGCTACTCAGCGATTCAAAACAAACATACGCACTGCTATTCTTAACTAGCAATGTTCAATAAGTTTGAATTCCTAACAAACTTTACCTTTCCATTCTAATTTGATGTCCCACTCATAGAAGAAGATAAGTTTGGCTTTTCGGTTGTTGGCTGTCGCTTCACCAGTCAGACTTTTTATTTCACTTACTTCACATTCCCCTAATGAAAAAATAAAACAAAAACAGAAAGACATCCAGCATTAATAAGGTTTTATTACATTTTAGCATTGCTTATCAGCCCAATCAAAGGATGAAAACACATTACTACATAAAATGTTCAAGTGAGTACAGTACATGTATGTTGGTAGTCTCTTCCAAGCCATTTGCTAACTTGATTGCTCAAATCATGCACTTGCAATAGCAGTTTCCATGGTCCGATTGCTAATAGCCTCATCCCCAAGGATCCCAGATTTCACCGGAAGTGGTCAAAATTTTTGTATTAGAAAAAAGCTTCTATTTTTCTCATTTATCCTGTGAAATCTTAGGGCTAAAGGATGTTTGGTTTTTATATTATGAGCGAAAATCTACCCCATTTTGGTCTACCAAAATTTTACTCACTACTCACTTCAAAACGGGTTGAAATATCGACGCAAAACTTTACAGATGGGGTTTTTGGGTGAAGTCCATTCTGTCAAGATGAAAAATTTATAGACTAAAATCAGGACATCCCCCTTTAAGCCAAAAAATGGCTCATCACATTGGGTTATTTGGCAAAAACCTGATCACACTTACATGTGCATATTTTTTGCACAAACATTTTTTTTTTGCCTATGGGGTAAAAAAAAGGTAAAGGGGACGGACCTGTGTACACAGGAATGGAGTGCCCATCTCTCTTTCGAAGCGATTGGGCCAGACTCCACCATATAATGTTGCTGTAGTGGGATCGCCACACCTCATCTACAGCGAGTCTGTTACCTTCCCAGCATTGAATAATGCCGGTACCCATTTATACACCTGGGTAGAGAGGAGTAATTGAGGTAAAGCGCCTTACTCAAGGACGAAACACATTGACCCCAGCGGGGCTCGAACCCACAAACTTTGGCGTGCGGGCCGAACGCTGATCCACTGGACCACATGTGCCCTCTGCCTATGGGGATAATGGAAGAAAGTGTCAGTAACCAATAATTACTCAAAAATCAGCACCCTGAAAGCACACACACATAGAACTAAAATTAATTCAAAAAGATATTGGCATTTTTATAATTCACATGTCTACATTGTAAACAGTAATTAACAAAATATTGGGAGCTTTAAATTTTTTATTTCACCCACTTTGTTTAATCACCGATTAATTTGTAATAAAGTTATTTTTGAAACACATTTTACATTATGTACACAAAGCTAACCTTGTTCATCTTCCACCTTCACTTTCAGCAGCAGTTCTTTTAATCTGTCTTTAGACCAGCCAGAAGCATCCCTTTCAGTCCTGCAACAAATTAAAAATAGGGACAGCGGTCCCAAATAGGTCATCCAATTACGTCGTTGAAGAATAAGTGTATAGGAATGTATAAAACTATATGACTTCTCATGTTTCAACAGTGTACAGTGAAAAACAGAGCTGGCGGGACTTCATAAACAAGCAGCAACTTACATACATTGTACTCTTGCCTGAATACAACCTGCTAATGCAACCTGTCTTTTGGAAAAAAGAAATGCCACATCAATGCACTAGAAAATGCTAGGTAGTGCATGGTGGGATACAAAATGTGTTATGGTGCATGGACGTCTCAAGTGCAATAGAAAGCAATTGGTTTTTGGTGATCTCCTCAGGGAATGTGGCCGACATGCAATAGACGGCAATGGGTGTTCCGAGGGGAAAGCTGCCGAAGTATAATGGAAGGCAGTTGCCGGTAAAATAGTTCTTGACGTCCGACGTGCAATTACATGCAATAGGCGCAACTTGATTGCCTCAAAAAAAAAAAAAAAAAAAAAATACGAGATTTTTTGGTCTTTTCATATAACTCTTTGCTGTATTTTTGACTCGGTGCAATTGAAACTCCAAGTTGTCTACAAAACTCTACTCCACCTTTCATTTGGATATACATCGCACTGCAAAATCTTTTTGGATTATTTTTAAAAGTAAGCCTAATCCATTTTTCATTGTAGAAAACAAAAAGATGATCATTTTCTACTTTTGACTCAAGAGTGATATCTTTTTCAATATTATGAAATTTTTTGAAAGCTTCCATATTTTTCTATAATATATTATTTTTATAAATCAAAATTTGATAAGAATGCACAGATGCACGCTGTTTGATTAAATTTGATGGATTTGCATAGGGATTTGTCTTGGATGGATTTTGGAGGTGGTTGTAAGTGGATTGCTGTGGGGTGTATGTGATTGATATAGGATGTAGGGGGTTTCTGTGGGGTTGCTGTGGTGGTAGGGGGTGTAGGTGGATTGCTGTTGGGTGTATGTGAGGTAAAAAGTACAGAAACCCGACAGATGAGTCAGAATACCCCTTATCTATCTACTCTTCATAAACAAGCAGCAACTTACATACATTGTACTCTTGCCTGAATACGACCTGCTAATGCAACCTGTCTTTTGGAAAAAAGAAATGCCACATCAATGCACTAGAAAATGCTAGGTAGTGCATGGTGGGATACAAAATGTGTTATGGTGCATGGACGTCTCAAGTGCAATAGAAAGCAATTGGTTTTTGGTGATCTCCTCAGGGAATGCGGCCGACGTGCAATAGACGGCAATGGGTGTTCCGAGGGGAAAGCTGCCGAAGTATAATGGAAGGCAGTTGCCGGTAAAATAGTTCTTGACGTCCGACGTGCAATTACATGCAATAGGCGCAACTTGATTGCCTCTCATTGCACTTTGGACGGGTTAGGGTTAACGCAATCCATTGATGATACATCGATAGTCTTGATGCAAAGCCCCCGATAAATTTGGACATAAACATGGCAAGACTTCATTCACACCAGATACATGGAATAACAACAAAATTGTTAATTGGACCACAAACACGTCTGATTTTGACATCCAATGTGCAAAAGGAAAACTAACATACTCAAGTTGACACAAGAACACGTACAGTATGTACCAGATTTTTAGATCAAAGCATCGTGAGTATGTCACATGCGGTAATTTTGAGTTGTGAAAACCACTTTTTTTACACCATACTGTCAAATGGAATCCAAACTGTGTTGTTCTTGTTGTAACCTCAGGTCAGAGATATAATGTCCAGTGAAAAAAATAACGTCAGACCTGAATCTTGGAACTACGGATACTGTATGCGACTACGCGGTAAGACTAAGAGCCACTCTTGGTAGCGGCTGCTAGCTTCAATGCCAATTTTCATTGAAAGTGGACCAAAAAGCAGGCAAAATTGTTCTTTTTGAACAAATTAAGCTTCATAGATAGATGATTTGGATCTAAAACACATTTAAGGGAGCTATTAATTAAACCTTGAATTGATGCTAAAGACTATTGATTAAAAAATTGACATAATGAAAAGGACCCTTACTGAAATCACTCCCATGAGTTTGAAAACAATTTGGATGTTTACATTCTGTAAAAACAGTAAAAACAGGAAGAGTTGCAGGGGGAGGTGGCAATTTGTGGCAATTTCTGGAACAAGGATGTTGACATTACTGCCAGCATTTACCAAACTTGAAAAGCATGTTGTCATCAGCTCACAGACCATTGCTATTGTATATGTGCTAATCCATCTTTCACTTGCCAGATCAATATCTTACTACAAGCCTAAAGTACAATGCCTGAATCCCAGTCTGAATGCTTTTGAATCGTGTCGCAAAACATGCTAGATACACTGTAAATTCTGTCAGGGATGTGAACACCTTGCCTTACTGTTCCAGAAATTGCCACGAACTCCCACCTCCCCCCTTCCTGTTTTTACAGAATGTAAACATCCAAATTGTTTTCAAACTCGTGGGAGTGATTTCAGTAAGGGTTCTTTTCATTATGTCATTTTTTTTTCATGCCATTATGTCCCTTTAGACTTGATACTCCGTCTCAATTAACCAACCCTATATTCAGTCGGGACCGAGCGCTCAATCGGGCGATGTCGCAGAATCTGAAGATGTCGCTCAATTGGGCGATTTTCCATCGTCAAATACGGCGAGCTTTGCTATTTTTGAGAAAATTCAGTGAGACCACATAGGCAAATGATCCTCCACAAAATATTATTTTGCCAATTAACTTTTAAATACAAATATCTAAAAATCTCAGAGGGTCAACAAAAATTTCATCGGGGACTTTTTCTGCTACATGAGGTAAAAGTTTGGATTTTTTAGAGAAGAAAATCAAATGTTGATATACGCACCATTGCCAGAAAATCATTCTGTTTATCATCGACTTCAGGGAAATCCCCAGTCATCATATTGAAATAAAGTCCGGAAATGAGAGATGAGTCAATTAGCATATGATTTGTGTCCAACTTTGACCCCATCTTCAATATACAAAGGATTAAAAAGCAGTAACTTTTCCATAACAATTGACAGAAGAATTTAACAACGCG
>JAMKCH010081138.1:0-14106 GCA_023653785.1 Ophioderma brevispina | reverse complement strand
CCAGAGATCTTTAATTCCTTGTTTCATTTGGAGCCGAGTCCTGGGAGCTTAATTTTCATCATCCATCGAAAGTGTCCAGGTCCGACCATGACAATAACTCCTAAAACCAAGCAAATTGCATATACATGAATGGACCCTTTTAGTGCAATTGATACTATCAAGATTTGGGTGTTTGCCTGTTTCTTTGCTTCGAAACTCAACTGGAATTTCACATCAAACAGAGTGGTGAAAAATTGCATCAAAATGGGGTATGATTATGCGCACTGTCGGTTCAATGCCCCTGGATCGAGTGACTTTGACCCGTTTATAGATCCCTGATCAGGCGTGACCTTGAATATGGTAGCTGCTGCCTTTGAGTTGGTACAATCAAACAAACATCAGCTTTTGGAAGGTGTCCCCAAGGCGAGGCCCAATTCATTATGCATTAATCCTGATCAGGACTATAAGCGAGACCTTAACGAGCCTCAATCTCCTTCACTCACCGCATGAGAGACAAGACTGATTTGTTTTTCTTTTTAAGATTAAAAGTGTCATTATGACCTCGATATCAACAAGTTTGTCGAATTCAGCAGCGGGCAACAACAGACGGGACCATCCCACCACAAGATCATCTTCTGATCCATTTAGGTTAAAGCCTCATTTTGGCAGGACTGAGGCACATAAAGCAACCTATTTCAATCTGTATGTTTCTTTTGAACCACCTCCCCTTTGAACCATGACCAACTGGTTCTTTTGCTACTTTTAAATCTCAGGTAGTTGGACTTTTTAGATCCAGATTTGCTACAAGTTTGATCCATCAAACATGTGTACTTTGGGCTTAGTCTTCACATGTCCAAATTGCAGTGCCTATGTAATTGGGGGTTCACTTTTGGCTTTCAAAATTCTTGGAGGTGGCATGGTCCTAGAGGTGATTAAGCACCTTTTTGTCCCAACCTTTTCACTGGAATTCTTTTTGGTTGCAATATCTAAAAAATACGTAATTTTTATTCTGTTATCTTGTGCAATGATGTTCTTGATTTTCTTTTTATGCTGTTCGTGTGACCCAGTGATGAAGTGTATAATAAATAAAATAAAAAAAAATGGTAACTCTCACGACCATGGGTCAGACCATTACAATGTCAAGGAACTGAGAAGTTTTATCCACTGTGATGGGTTGGCTGTCATCAATCAAAAGTTTTGGTTCTAGCCTTAGGAAATGTAAATGAATTTCCTATAGCAATCCATGTCCTTAATTCTTAAATAATTGGAACCAGTGGACTTTGCACGCTACTGAGACAACCAACCAACTCTGCGCATGACTTTGATTCTGATTGCTGCAACATCATGCTTCTGTATGCTAGGGTACTTGCAAAACGTTGTGGCTTTTATCTACTCAAATTTTATACCATCTTCGATGACAAAACTGTCTATACGCATCGATTTTTGGGGTTGTACGATTTAGCATTACCTCCTCTCCTACTAAGGGTGATGCCCCCCTTATATTTTCCGTCTCACCCAAGCCTATAAAGTCGTAGGTCAGAATTTCCATTTATTTTCATAATTAACGAAAAAACGCAAAATAGGCTAAAGGATAAAAAAGAAATGTGTTAATTGTGTACTACATACATGGCGCATCAAACATTTCCCAACCATACATCCAATAAATATTATTGTAAAATTTCGTTGGGTTTGTCAATATTAAAGATTACACATTTCTTGAAATGACCTAAAGTTTACATCTGAATTTTCTTTCCCTGAGATTATTGCTTAATCTCTTATTCTAAGAGAAATATTATCTCACTTGTCAGATAATTTATCAATTTGTGTCACCTGTAGCTGACTTATTTCAAAAGCGTGGCATTTTGTTGTTTGGTATTTTAGCATTTTTCATATTTCAAAAAGATTTTCAACATCATCAACATGCCAAACAAAATAAAGCACACTGAACTACGACCAAGTTTAACATATCCCTGTAATTTGCCATCACCGTTTTGCAATGACTGTGGGGGGACTTTGGTGTGTGGATCGTCCCCGGGCAAACGAGGGATGCGTCGGCAGATAGACGCTTACTTTTTGAAATACTATTCACTATACGTATGTCCAGACTATATTATTACCTTGGCCGCAGTATCACCTTCAACCTGGAGGAAATTGCAGAGATGCACACCCCGACGTTCAACACAAATTCCCCATAAGACAGCTGTCAGATATGTCATTCTCTCAGATCTGATGCAAAAGGAATCGATAAAATAACAATAATCATACAGTGTTGCAAATCGCGAACCTGCGTAAAACGCGTTGTGATCACTTTTGACGTGAACCTTGAAATACCTTGAATACATTGCAGTCACTATCGTTCAAATATACCTCAGGACGAATATTATTGTGCAACAATCGACCCAGCTTTTTGCTTAATTTATTATACATCCGATCGCTCGGAGACTATGTAAGCTCCCCTTTAATCACTCATCAAATAGCTAACAGCAAGCACGTGAATAAAAAAATTTGCAAGGATTCCAGATGATTTTGACTTAATAACCACATATATCTAGAATTTGTTTTATAAACACATCGATATAAATTTACTTTCATGTGTTGAAAAAATGAAAAAGCGACTGAAAAATACGCTAGATATGGCGGGTTCTGTAAGGCATAGCCCTTTTTTCTCCATTTCCTATGGGATTACACACATAAACTTGTGGTTGTGATAATTTAAATATCATGATGCCTTATCAACTTAATGTTACATTTCTTCAATACAACTACGGATTAACAATGAATCTATTTATAACGCAATGTGCCAAGTGGATATGACAAATCAAACACCAATTCACCTTTGCAGAGGCAAGAAAACAATATCTCCCATTGTTTTAGGAATATTTGCTAAGAGTGTAATTGCGCTTACAAAAGGTGTGGCTTATTTTTCAGTCGATTTTTTCATTTTTTAACACTTGGAAGCATATTTAGATTTTGTGCTTTATTAAAACAACAAAAAATCTATGATTCAGTGATTTTATTAATCAAGGTCAAGGTCATCTGCAATCCTTGCACATTTTTTTTATTCATGTATGAATTATAATGCGACCTATGATGTAATGGAGAGTCTTCAAATAAAGGAATTGGCACTATAATTAAATTGACAGTCCGTCAAACAACGATTCGTAGTCATTCAACAATATTTGACAGTCATTCGAACAAAGTATGATTGTTTCCCACAAGAATTGGCAGTCAGGCTCCAATCAACCCAGGTTTATCAACAAGGTCCCTTAAACGAACGTTTTTGCTCGTTATCTACGTAGCCGGGGTTCTAAAAGTGTCACATCACTTCATTAAAGCCATTACTCCAGCCTTTTCAAATTCAAAATGCCCATTTTGTCTCTGAATTGCTAGGTCATATCCCAACTTACATCCGTTCTTTGTGAAAAAAGACACTAAAGCAGTTTAAAGTGTCTTGGAAAGATGCCATTTACGACTGTTTTGATGGCTAAGGGTCCGGATCCGACTTGTATTAGTAAACAATGCAGAAAAATCGTTTATTTCTTGACAGTGTTAAGCTAACCACTAGCAGGGTTTTTACGACAACCATTTCCGATGCAACCATGCAACAAAATGGACTTTTATGAAAATTATGGGGCGGCGAGTTTGTTTTACAAACAGTTTTGAAGAAATCGCTGATATTGGCTTTAACCTAAACCAATAGATGGGGAGTCGCTCATTCATAAATTAAAGTGTGAATCTTTTCTCGAGAACCCTTCCATATCACCAAAGAAATCCTCTATTACAGGACAGTTTGGTATGCGGGAATGACGGAAATTATCATAATTTTGAGAGATTTGCAACATATAAGGATCGTATGAGCCAACCAGAACTGATTTTCGCATCTTTCGACTAATTTATGAGAAAACTGTATTGAAGACGATAGTTATTCTTGTCAGACGGGAAAACAAAGTGTGAATTAATTACGGAAGACACAGTTTGTAGAGTGTGTTAAGAGGTCGTGTAAGAAACGGCCTTACTATCTACTGATCTATTTCAATTTTTACTAACGTTTAAAGCATCATGCGGACCTAAAGGTTAAGTTTTAATATGAGTAATTCTTCGCCCTGAATGAACTCCCCCGACTGTCAACCAACATTGGGGAAGTGCCCCCCCCCCTTTTTTTGCACCTGCCACTGGATGACTCAACCTACTTATGCCGTCCCTAATCGTATACCATTATAACACCTGCTTATGTGTCACTATAGTCAATTTTCAAAGTCAATAGTCCACTAATTATAAGCCAATTTTATGTATCCAAACCATATTTACCACATAGGTCACCGCCCCAGCCATTAGGACAAGTGCATACGAAGTTGTCTTCCTTTTCTTGGCTCACACAATACACCTCCATTCTGCAAGGAAATAATTGCATGGATCGGATCTTACTGGAGCTAATGAAAAGAATGAGGTTATACTAAAACTAATTTACACAAATAATAACAGTTCTAATGTAACGTAAGTCGATAAAGCACTTTTGCAAATATTTTGGTGAGAATTCGGTGTGTTCACTTTTGGTGAAATTCAGGGCGCGCGAAAATTAAGAAACCTTCATAGAAATTTCGGTAGATTGGTATTATTTTTTTAAAAAGTACTTCAATCTTTTTCCAGTCAGTAATTCGGAAAACCGCGTTTATATTGGCCACTTTTTTCGATTGAAAAACGTTTTTCGAGTGATAAACATGTTCATCTAGACACACGTTGTTTAATCAGTCGATTTTTTTTGTCGCCGGCCGGGAAAACTTTTCGACTGGTATTTGTTACAAATGGTATTTCATTTACATATAGGCTTCTCAGGACGTAACTTATTTGAAATCTTGCTTGCTTCTTGTGAAAAAACACAGGCATTTCAGTTGTTTGCATTTTTTCTATGTTCTGATTACTAAAATAATTGCTGACAAAAGAGTAGCACTGTGTCCTCCTCTATTCCATCATACTCAATTTTTAATAGCAAGAGATAATAATGAGCGCGTTATTGTATTGATAGGCCCTCACAACAAAGGTGAAATAGGGAAGCAGCATTTTAATCTATCCAAGAAGTTGCTTCCCTACCGACCAATAGAAAGTGACTTGGTAAGGCCAAGTACAACACTTAATTCTGTTTAATGTACTTTTCTGAATTGTTCGATAGTTTTAATACAATCGATATTATCAGCAACTCTTGACGAAAATGCAAAAGTCCTTGACCAGAATCAAACAAAACAAGCCGATTGCTCAAGGAACCATTGGAAAGGAGCGCGGAGGCACCCCCATAAAAAAGGACTAGGGGGTATGAAGACTCGACAGTTTATGATCAGATAATTATTCATAGCGAACTACCAAGGTGACGTCATCATTAACCGTCACAAGAATCGCTGATAATATCTAGACACAGAACCAACACTCATCAACCAGAGTGAACAAGACTCCAGATATGAAGTTGAATATTTCGAGTGAGTACCCAACTCATTTTATAATGAAATTTTTGGTACTTGTTTGAAATACCATTTTGCCATTTATTGACTATCATGAACCACCTGAATGACTCTATTTCGAATCTAATGAGGTTGGTACTCAGGAACCTCAAGATACTCTATTATTGGAAGCAACTTTTTCACTATTTTGATTATTGTACAATCTTCTTTACTTACACGCTATGAACAGTTGCATCCATATCAACCAGATTAGCCAAAAGCTTTAAATAGTCCTGAACCACACAATAATAAGAACTTACGCCAACATCGAAGACTGGCGTCTTTACTATGATCACAATCATGAACAAGAACCCAGCTGTTTTGGCCACCCGGCCGCCTGCAATGGTCGAGTCTCTCTTCAGACCCTTTGCATTTCAGTTAATCCAGCCAAATGGGCCCGGTACCTTGTCCATAATATGCTTTTCTCCATGCGTTTCTCGCATAACCAAATCCTAACTGTCGACATGCCACGCCGCCGTCTTTATTTCCCCCATCCATTAACTCACACTGTTCCCATCTGAAAAAAAAATCTACAGGTTTGAGTCAAAAAAGATTACACATCGGTTTCAGAAAACTCTTAAAAATATTTAACAAGTTTTAGACCTTGTTTTTCTAAATGAAAACGCATCGCTCATTATATCCCACTCTCATTGGTAAAAAAAATCTAACGTTTTCCTTTTCACATATTGCAGATTGGTAAATTAAACGGAAAGCTGCCAAAAACCATATGACCATGGTTGTACAATTCTTCAGTTCCACACATCAACAGCCATTGGTTAGTACGGTCATCTAATGCTTTTAAGCATTTACTCTTGTATTTTTTTTTCTAAAGTAACCATTAACTAATCCGTATCAGCTGTTGTTTGATAACATTTCTAACAATAGTCAATGGCAGTAGCGTAACATGGGCAGGGGGACTCATTGCCCCCCCCCCCCCCCATGGGCCCTGACAAGGAAATAAGCTTAAGCTAGCCGTTAAAGCTGAAGTGGGAAAATGTCAATAGCAGAAAGGGAGTAGAGACAAGGGAGGGAAGGGAGAGAAAGGGACTTGAGGATGCAAAGTGAACGGCATATGGACGTTGAAATTGTGTGTTAAGTTCAATATTGACTCCCCAAGTAGCAGGTCATGAAAGAGTCGGTGGAAAATGTGGCTCAACCGGCTGTATTGCCTACAAATTTTATTCAATTCGCGAAAAGATATGTGAACAATTTCGAACATTTTATTGAGTAATGCTTCAAAATTTGGATATAAGATTGCATAATTTTGTTATTGATTTCAGAATAATTAAACAGTTTGATAGTTTTCTTTCTCGATGGGTTTACCCAAAGTATCAAAGCAAGCAAGAATGTCATATGTGCTTGTGTAGACTTATCCAAATTCTCTTTGGCCAAATTCCACAACGGTGATTCCGTGGACCAGAGTGAAAGATGGGTATCTATCTTTAAGAATAGCATAATTCGCAATGCAAAGTTCAAAATCAAAATTCAAAATTTCTCTCGTAGGTGAAATATCTAGTTTTATATGTGGTACTCCGTATCTTTTGTAGATTTTTTCACTGCTGTAGAAAAATTAAACAAACGAGTGTAAATCTTTTTGACTCCCCTGTATAAGAATTTGAATACTCCGCTTGTGATGCTTTAGCCTTACAAGATGGTGTGACTCTGTTTACAAGACTTGTTTGGCTTTGAAGACCTATGCACGTTACTGAATTGCGCATTCCTTTTTAATAACAGAGTTTTAAATTTATTTTATTTAGATCTTCTTTTTGCTGGGGAAACTCCATCATGTAGTCAGCTATTTTTTCAGGGTGCCCAGTGGTCAACATAATATATCAAAGTTGGAATACCTGTAAATAATCAAAGAAATCAGAAATTAAAACAGCCGCGGGCTCTATTTTGTTCACAAGATTGTCTTCCGTTTGTAGTGTTGTCTGCAAGACTGACGTCACATGTCACATAGACTACTTTTGTAGTCCTTATATTGATGGTTTCATCAAGTAAATTAGGCGGCATTGTTTACTGATGAACCATTTCAATGAGTACTCTGCACTGATAAGATGTTTATTGAGCTGACATCACGTATCTTCATTAAATTGAACCGTGTAATAACTGTACAAAACTCCCCTCCATATACCAGGTGATACATTAACAGCTTAATAAACTACTAAACATTTCATGATAATTTGTCCAAGTATCAATATGTTTGATAGCCATACTGCACTTGCCCAAAATTCATTAGCCTGACCTTGGCTAAACGGTGAGCGTCGTGGACATCGCTTTATCCGTACCACAATTACTGATTTCAATCCCGACATGTAGGCCTCAGTAAGCGTGTGCTGTGTCCATTTCTTGATAAGCAACTTTGATGAAACTCGTGTGAGCATGCACGAGTATCATTTGGTTAAGATGAAGAACACTAAGCTGATTCATCCGGGATTTCATCCCGTTTGTGAGTGCGTACTCTAGGAGCCTGCAACCTCCTGCAAATTTGTACACCTCACCATGTATGGAGTACCTTTATTCCCGGCAGAAGAGAAGTAAAGAAAAGCACTATCCAAGCAAGGTTAATAATGGAAGCCAATCCAACCAGTATATGCACTGATCAAACTAGTGATCATTTTTTGAATTTGAATCGATACATAATCGCTTCCTCTTGACTGTCCTGTTTCTTGCTCATCACTCATTAATTACATCTCTCCTTCGACCTGTAACCTATCTGAGGGTAGTCTATATAGCCAAACCTGTACGGCGATGAAAGAGATACTCCCAATGTGGTAATTGGCGTGTGTGTCAGATGAGAGTGTGAAGATCCACATCCATTCACACACACCAAATTGAGTTGCACATGTTGAACCATTTACCATGATCGTGCTACGCGCCCTTGCGTGCGTGAAGATAGCCAGCTACGGATGGAAAGCAGACCCTATATACATAATTTGTGCGTGTGGGGTTACCATATTTAGCTGCCAATTTTAAACGTAGATTACGTGAGTCATGCAACTTTTTACGACACTCATAAGAAGAAAAATAATACCGATGTAACTTTAAGTAATTTTATAATTTTCCCACCATTTTTGGTCATGCCTCTAATGACCTCTAGTGCTGTGCGTCGTGTTGGCCCCATTCGTTGAGAGGGACACCTGACGTACGACCCAAGGACCATACATGCAAGTGGCATGAAATTGTGTGCATAGTCTTAGCTTTGTTTTGCAAACAAAGAGGCACAGGCATATAGCTTTTTGCACCAAAAGACGTCTGAAAAACTCTTAATTTTTATGACCCTTATTGTACCCACCATAATAAGATTTTAAAAATCTATATACATATATGTTGTTTCGTTATGAATATATCTGGAGACGGGCCTCCTGTCCTGACTTTCCAAAACCAAACATTAGGAGCATGACAAGACGAAGCTAATCAATGTGTTTTTTTTCCTCACATTTAATTGCATCAATCACAAGTCCATATGGACAGTAAATATGGTGTAACAATAGATCCAGGCCTTATAAAAGCCCGGTATAAAACTGTACATGTCATAAGACCAATATCAAAATGCATCACAGAAGGTATTTGTGTTTTAAAACGTGGTACTTTTTCGGTGAACAATTAGTAAAATTGCAGATATGTTCCGATGAATAAAAAAATGGCAAAAGTGGCGAATGAATTAATAAACTTCCAGACTGTACGAAAATATGGCCCTTATAAGTAGGGTTAGGTCAATGCTGTGAAAGATGTTACATTTAAGATATCTACGAAACAAACATTTACCTTACTTACTATTAACTTACACTCCATCGTGAAGAATTTTCCATCTTCCTCGTAGACGTTTAAACACCAACAAAGACGAAATATCTGAGGCCGCTGTCCTCAACTTAATCTATGATCCGGGGAATTGTTTTCCTTCATTCACTTTCCAACCCTGTTGATATAGACGTTCCCACGTTTCAATCTCTAGTTGGGTCATCTTGAGCAATTTCGTTACCGTGGAGAGCAGAGCATCATTTCTCAGTGGATTTGTCCTTCTATAAAGGTTTATGAACACATTGCGGGGGTGCCCCTCGTGAAAGTGGGGCGGAAGTGTGGGCCACCATTCATGACAAACGATGGGAACCAGTGTCACTGAAGAGAGTGCTATCATTCAGAGGTGGACTGAATACTGTTCAGAACTTTACAACCATAAGACCCAGGGAGACACCAGCGTACTTGCAGGTCAGGAATCATCAACGAGATACTTCCTATCTTACGTGAGGAAGTTGAGGCAGCCTTGAGATCGTTTGAAGGTGGTAAGTCTCCAGGAGTTTACACTCCAGCCGATTCTGTAAGAATGGAGGTGAAAGGGGGTGACTGAATTTCTCACCATAATATTCATAAGATATGCGAAACTGGTGAATGGCCTACAGTTTGGACAAAGTCACTTATCATTACACTACCCAAAAAAGGCAACCTGTAACAATGCCAGAACTATCGACACCATAGCCTCATAAGCCATGCAAGTAAAGTGCATGCGAAAGTTCTCCTGAACAACTGAAACCCCAGGCCCCGTAAGAAATTATCGCTGAGTAACAGACGAGTTCTTGTGAAAAAACTCAGCTAACACAACCATCAAAATATATCCACTTCTCATTGGTATAAAAAAAATCTAAACAGTTTTCCTTTTCACATATGCAGATATGGTAAATTACGGAAAGCTGGCCAAAAACCATATGACCTACGGTTGTACAAATTCTTCACGTTCACAGCAGCAAAAGCCATCGAGTTACTGTTATCTAAATGCTTTTAAGCATTTACTATTGTATTTTGTTCTAAAGTAACCATGACTAAATCCGTAGCAGCTTTGTGATAATATTTCTAACAATAGTCAATGGCAGTAGCGTAACAGGGGCAGGGGGAAGGGGACGCAATACCCCCTCCCCAAAATTTAAAAAAAAAAAAAAAAAAAAAAAAAAAAAATCGTTTTGTTTTTTTTGAAAAAAAAAAAAAGGGTAAAGCAGGAAGGAAAAGAAAGTGGGAAAATGTTCAAGCAGAAGGGAGTAGAGAAAAGGGAGGGAAGGGAGAGGAAAGGACTGAGTATGCAAAGGAAGGCAGATGGACGTTGGAATGTGGGTGTAATTGTTCACATATTGAATCCCAAAGTAGCAGGTTATGAAGGAGGTCGGTTGGAAAATGTGGATCAACAGGCTGTATCATACAAATTTGTATTCAATTTCGCGCGAAAAGGATATGTGAACAATTTCGAAAACTTTATTGAAGTAATGGCTTCAAAATTTGGATAAAAGATTGCATAATTTGTTATTGATTTCAGAATAATTAAATTCGTTGAAAATTGTTCTCGATGAAGGTTTGCACAAAGGTATCAAGCAAGCAAAGAATGTCATGAGGTGCTTGGTTTCGACTTATCAAAGTCTCTTTGGCCAAATTCCACAACAGTGATTCCGGGCAGAGTGAAAAAATGGGTACCTATCTTTAAGATAGCATTTAACTTCGCAATGCAAAGTTCAAAAATCAAAATCCCAAAAATTTCTCTAGGAGGTGAAATATCTAGGTTTATATGTAGGGGTACTTCGTATCTTTGGTAGATTTTTCATGCTGTAGAAAAATTCAAACAACAACGAGTTGTAATCTTTGTGAATCCTCACCCTTTTCCCCCCCTTTGATAAGAATTTATACTCGCTTGTGAGACTTTAGCCTTAAAGGATGCGTTTTGTGAGTGGACATCTGTTTACAAGACTTGTTGGTTTGAAGACCTTTGCCCACGTTAATGAATTGCCGCATCCTTTTGTAAAACACATAGGTTTAATTTATTTTATTAGATCTTCTTTTGCTGGGGAAAAACTCCATCAGTGTAGTCACTATTTTTCAGGGTTGCCCAGTGGTCAAACATAATACATAAATTGGATTACATTACAATAATCAAAGAAAAGAAGAAATTAAAACAGCCCGGGCTCTATTTTGTTCACAAGTGTCTTACGTTTGTAGTGTGTCTGCAAGACTGACGTCCTGTCACATAGACTACTTTGTAGTCCTTATCTGATGGTTCAGTCAAGTACATTTAGGCGGCATTGTTTAGATGAAAATTTCAAAGCGTACTGCACTGATAAGATGTTTATTGAGCTGAACATAACGTATCTTCATTAAATAATGAACCTTGTAAGAACTGTACAAACTCCCATCCATATAACCAGGGTCGATACATTAACAGCTTAATAACATAACTAAACCAGTTTCATGAATAATTTTGCCAATTATCAATATGTGATAGCCATATCTGCACTTTCTGTCCATTCAATTAGCTCTAACCCTTGGCTAAACGGTGAGCGTCGTGGACTCGCTTTATCCGTACCACAAGTAATGATTTCAATCCCGACATGTAGGCCTACCGTAAAGCGGTGTGCGTGGCCATTTTTAGAAGCAACTTTGATGAAACTCGTGTGAGCATGCACGAGTATCATTTTGGTTGAAGATGAAAGAACTACGAAGATGATTTCATCAGGGGATTTCATTCCAGTTGTGAGTGCGTTACTATAGGAGCCTGCAAAAACCTACATGCAAATTTGTACACCTCACCATGTATGGAGTCCGTTATTCCCGGAGAAAGAAGAGAGAAAGGAAAGAAATGCATCCAAGCAAGGTAATAAATGGAAGCCAAATCCAACCAGTATATGCAACTGATCAAATAGTATCAGTTGTGTGAATTGAAATCAGAATACCATAATACGCTTCCTCAGGACTGTCCTGTTCTTGCTATCACTAATAAAGTACAGCTCTCCTTCGACACTGTAACCTATCTGAGGTAGTCTATATAGACACGCGTACGCGATGAGAGATACTCAAATTGTAATGCTTTTTCATATGATAGTGTGAAGATCCTCTCATTACCAGCCAAATGAGTTGACATTTGAACAATTTACCAGATGATAGTGCTACACCCTTCATGTGCGTGGGGAAAGAGAGCCAGTTACGGAAATGAAGCAGAAAAATATATAAAAATTGTCATTGATATTACCAATTTTATTAGAGACTTTGAGTCTGCAATTTTTTACAACCTCAAGAAGAAGAAATTGGCAAAAATTTACAAAATTAACTTTAATAATTTTATAATTCCGCCATTTTTGGGTCATGACTCTTAATGAACTATAGATGACTTGGCCCAAATCGTGGAGGGCAACTGAGGGGTACACCCAAGGACCATTACATGCAAGTGGCATGAAATTGTGTGCATAGTCTTAGCTTTGTTTTCAAAAAGACGCACAGCAATGAGCTTTTCACCAAAAGAAGCTTCTGCACAACTATTACCATTCTATGCTTGGCCTTATTGACCCCAGAATAAGATTTTAAAAATCTATATACAATATATGTTTTCGTAGGATAATCTGGGATGGGCCTTCTGGCTGACTTGTCCAAAACAAAACCATTATGAGATGACAAGGAAGAAGTAATCAGATGTGTACTCACATTTAAGTTTGCAATCACATTCCAGATGGAAAGTAAATTATGGCTGTAAACAATAGATCCAGGCCTTATAAAACCCCGGTATAAAACGTACATGGCAAAGACCACTATCAACATCCAGAAGTATTGTGTTTTAAAACCCGTTTTGTTACTATTTCGGTGATACAAATTAGTGAAATTACATGAGATGTTCCGATGATAAAAAAAATGCAAAAGTGCGAATGAAATTAATAAACTTCAGGACTGGTACGAAAATAGTGGCCATTATAAGTAGGGTAGCGTACAATGGCTTTGAAGATGTTACATTTAAATAGCTACAAACAAAACATTTACCTGATTACTATTAACTACCCTCCATCGTGAAGCACTTCCACTCTTCCTTCGTAGACGTTTTTTTTTGTGTTTTTTTTTAACCACAAACAAGACGAAATCTGAGCCGCTGTTCCTCAACTTAAACTATGATCCGGGGGGAATTGTTTTCCTTCACTGTCCAACCCTGTTGATAGACGTTACAACGTTTATCTATAGTTGAGTCATTTGGGCAATACGTGGCACGTGGAGAGCAGAGCATCAGTTATCAGTGGATTTGTCTTCTATAAGGTTAATGAACAAATTAGCGGGGGTTTGCCCTCGTGAACAAGGTGTGGGCGCCGAAATGAAAGTGTGGGCCACCATTCATGACAAAAATAGGAACCGTCTCAATGAAGAGATGATCATTCAGAGGTGGACTGAATACTGTTCAGAACTTACAACCATAAGACCCAGGGAGACACAGAGTAATTGGCCAGGTCAGGATCATCATAACGATGATGACCTTTCCCTATCTACGGAGGAAGTTGAGCAGCTTGGAGATCGTTGAAGAGTGGGAAGTCTCCAGGAGTTGACAAATACCAGCCGAAATGCTGAAGAAAGAATGGAGGTGAAAGTGTGACTGAAATCTAACCAGAATATGCAATAAGATATGGCAAGACTGGTGAATGGCCTACAGTTTGGACAAAATTGGTGAGTCCTTCATTACACTCCCAAAAAAGGCAACCTTTAACAATGCCAGAACTATCGCACCATAAGCATCATAAAGCCCATGCAAGTAAAGTGATGCTGAAGTTCTCCTGAACAGACTGAAACCCCAGGCCGAAGAAGAAAATTATCGCTGAGTAACAGACGAGTTCTTTGTGAAAAACTCAGCTAA